>JNDQ01000542.1:0-25646 GCA_000696995.1 Apophysomyces elegans B7760
TAATCTTCTGTCTTTTGATATTCTGTGTCCGCTAGGGTCCCAGCAACAGATGAATAGATTATGAAGATGTTAGTGTAACCTGATCCATACAGTCATTATAGCCGATATGTTCACTGACAGTCTAGACCTGATGTTTTATCCACTGAATATAGTGATGTAATCATGTCAGATATGACAGTAACTGTGGATGCCGTGCGGCGCAGAATCACCCACTGGGTCAAATGGAGTTGCGACAAGGTTGCCAAGTCGTTCCAAGATTCAGGTGTTCTACTTCCTAACTGGAGTGATCTACCTGGATCTGACAAGGCAACCTTGTTTCAGCTGTCAACAAGGCTGGCGTTGACCTTGGCCTTCCATTTGGCTGCTGCGTTGATGACTGACTTGCTAAGCATTTAGTGAGCGAACACTGGCACAACAGAGCTCAGCAGGCCAGACGGCGGTAATAATTTTTTTGCTTTTTTTCCTGGCTAAATATGACTGACATACTCAATAGCGAGGCTAAACGGGTTACCAGAGGCAAGCGTGGGTTAAGCGCGGCCGAAACACTTAACAAGAGACAAGCGGTGGGTAGTAGGTTGCCACTATGTACGTATCATGTATTGACATTTCTATTTGTAGGGCGCTCCCAGACACAAGCTGCGACGTACCAAAGAGCTTAGACGCTCTAAAAACTCAGCAGGTAGTAACGATCATATATGTATTATAGAAAGCAATTCCTAATTTTTGAGATAGTGTCCATTGTCTCTTCCGCTGAAGAATAAGCCTTTCACAGTCAGCTTATTCTTTAGAACAATATTTGCAATTTGTTAATAAAGCATTTATTAATCTAAAGAAACCAAAAAGAATACACCAAGTGATTTGGGTGTATTCTGGTCATTTTCCGACCGTTTTAACCAAAACACCTGGTAGTTTTTTGAGTGTATTTTTGGTGATATTAGGTGGTTTTTTGTTGTTTTTAGGGTAAATTCTGATGGTTTTCTGTTAGATTTTGATGGTTTTTGGTTATTTTGCGGAACCAAAATTTAACCAAAAACCACCAAAAGATTTCCCGCAGTGCTAGCTGCACTGAACTTCTTTTCCTGGTCATACATATCAAAAAGCCCGGAAAAGTCAGTATTGCTATTGGTCTATTTTTGACATGTTTATTCTAACCATTAAAGGGAACGATTTCTGCTATACTATTTTTCATTAAAAGTTGTTTTTGGGAACCACAGTTGTAGAGTTTACTGCTAATTGTTACATTGGGAATTCAACAGACTACGTATTAGTTAACAAAAAAAATAACACGCTAGGAACGGGAAACACTTCGATAAGAACTGATGGAGACCAAGAGAGCGTATGTTCCTCATGATGTCGTTATTTATTAGAAAAAGTTAGCTTGGACGACATGAAAGTCTCTGTATTTAAAGTAGGTAATAGACCAACAATATACAAGAATAAACAGCTCTGTTTTTCTTTTGAGGATTGGTGGGCGCGTTAGGCTAATACTATCAATATCATTAATCCTATAAACCCTGGTGTATTTCGAGTGCCCGAATCTTATTTACACAACAGTTTTATCGCAAAGATATTTCCGCGTTCAGCAATTGGTTATCCCATAAAAACAATCAATCATTTAATCTTTTGACACAAGAAAGGTAAATGGAAAAAAAACTGCAGAGTGAGGATATTGATGAGACCTCGTTTGCTATCTTTCTTCTTTCTTTCGATACTTTGAAAGATGACGACAATGACAGTTTGTCACAAACCAAATATTCGAAAGAAACTGACCTGACGGATAGTAAAAGATGGAAAGATCAGTGGTTCGCTACCTTACGCATCCTGACAAAATATTTAAGTGGTATGGTATCTATCTGTAGTCTCTCCAATAAGCTCCCTGCTGACTCTGTTTCTGATCTTGCGCGAGAATCGAAGACCTGCATGAGTACTCAACCTTAAGACAAGTCGGAGCTGACCATTCGTCGGCGATCCGTCATAATAATAGGCATATTATTCAAAAATACGACGTTTTGCCTGCACAAGTACGTCTCATTTGCTCAAAGGTTATGACTATGATACAATAATTTATGGACTTTTATCCATAGTTGCTATAAACATAGAAATGTTTAAGCAACATAACCACTCTTCGTCCTATTTTAGTTTATCCTGCTTTATTCATCGCAACGCATGAAAGAATGGAAGCGGATACCGAAACCTAGGAGTAGGTGGAGGCAATGGCGGGTACTGCCGGATTTCTGACGAAGCAGACTAAGCCCATGGAAAATTTCCGACAGTGTAATGGTTGGTAATCAGCTAGGTGCATTATACAATGACCCATTATGTGAGATTCGACACTTTTATTCTGTCATAATCACAAAGCCTGCAATGGATCATAAGCAATGCTGTTTATTGGAAGCTTTCTACGCTAGCATTCATCCTTCACCCTAGAAGTCGCTTTTGGATTGTGAATGGAAAACAAGTCGCTTTTCCCTCTCAAGGACGTTTCACTATTGCCTACAAAAAAGGAGCAGTTAAAGTTTGACATAGGCTGAAACAGCTGGGTTTGCCCAAAACCTAGCGTTTTCCGGTGTTAAAGTGACAAAAACTTTAAATACGCCACTGTTGAACCTTGCTGGATGTTTATGAAATAAGGAACATGATTGACGTTTCAGCCGACGGCCTTTCCCACCCATTAGACGTATCATTTCTTGCATACAAATGAAGGTGACATTTGAACTTCGCGAGATAGTACGCCATTATTCTAGCATATTGATGGCGCAATCGGTCAGAAGTACTGATATTAAAGGATCACAGCTCCTATCTTTCTAATGAATGCTTGGCTGTGTGATCGGATCAGTCTTTCATCCTCCTTCAAGCATACACTGGATCTAACTAAAAGTTAATTTGCCCTCCATTTCTCTTTATTATTGCGCCTAATTGTCTATCGTATCTACAAATCTGAGAGCATGAATTCTGTATGCATAGAGTTAAAAATGCTGCATCTTCACCCAGTTTGCAAGATATTGCACTTAACGCATTCCTTTGAGTAAAAAACATAATTAGCGGAAATGCCATAACAAGCAGGTGGGATTCTGTTTGAGGCGTAATGTGGCTGTCGGCTAAGCTTTCATACGTTATCTTCTACGTTGAGCGCCTGGCGGCTGAATGCGGCTCAGGTCCGACTGTACGCCAGTTTAAGGGATAGGTGTGAGCATTGTGTTCCTGTTTGACCTTCTCTGATAACATCGCGTTTAGCAAAACATTGGTTACGTGATGAAAACATTAGTGGTATTTTTGCGTTGTTGCAGTTTAGTAAAACTGAGTGTTCTATCCAGTGAAACTTGTAAACATAACAGTTCTTCTGCCTTTAAAAAGGACTTGTATTTTCACCTGCCATTTCTGAATATATCACTTGACACTACAAATAAACGAATTCCTTTTGTGGTTATCGATCCTTCCGAGGGCAGATTGAGTAGGCCTATGGTCAATGCCCATTTGTATACACACGATAGCAAAAAGTGATACGTGCTGGAATGGTAGATGCAGTCGCATGCATGGCAAAACCTTGCTGACATGGAAGCACAGTACGTAGTCGTTTCAGCAACGTCATTACCAACTCAGCATGACGGATCTTACTTACCGTACGCATGTAATTGACAAGACCTGTATTTCATAACACAATTGATGCTTTTAGAATTGGCCTTTGCTTTTTAATAAACTATATCTGTTTTAAGATTCTACTAATTACTCCGAGTGAAAACTAGCGTCGGTTTTCCGTTCTCTTGTGTGACACTCGGTACGACGGGTGAAAAGGAAAAGTGGCCTGGGAATATTTTAGAGTTAGGTTACGAAAAGAAAATACACATCATGAAACAGCAAATACAAATACAAAAAAAAGTAAAAACTAAATAGAGTAGAAACCTACAGATGGCTTGAACAGCGAAAGAGTCCAACAAATAAAAGAAAGAAAACAAGTTGGATTGGTAGTGAGAGAGATGTACTAGGCATAAACAATTAAAAAGGAAATAGGCATAATAGCCAAAGATGAAAGTCATACACAGGGCGTCAGAAACACTATCCACACGAGCCAAGGGAACAAGACTTAAGCGGATAAACAAACTTTGATTTGCAACATTTATAAGGGAATAACTGCTTGGGACAGTTAGTAGCACTCGTCCGATCTTTCTTCGAAAATCAACTTGTCCTTCTTTGAAGACATCAGCCTTAGAACAGTGCTAACAAAACCTTTGTGTGAGCATACACTCATCCAGATCATAATAGTGGAAGTCTACTAGAAAGTAAGGAGGTGCCATTATTTGACGCATTGACCCAGCCCATAATCAAATAGTGCTTGGATTATTCACAGACTAACTGTTACAACATAGACTGAAAATCCAGCCAACATGAAATTTCATGCTCTTATCATATTTGTGTTGTGCGCACTGGTTGCAGCCGAGCCAATGGCGCTTCGCGATACGGAAAGGGATAATCTACTACGCAGACAAGAGTGCGAGATACCTCTGGGGGCCATGATAAAACGGTTGGACACGGCAGGTATACGTTATCCCATTGGACAAAGAGTATGCGTTAGTTGCAAAGGGACATGCAACAGATTCTACTCTGGGAGCTGTCGCGATAGATGCAAATACGATGCTTGTGTTAGATTCTTGGGCGGCTACAAGGGACGAGACCCTCAGCCCTCTTGTTCCAAAATTCCATTACCTTGAACAATTGGGATTTCTCCTGATTATTATAACCCTTTTCAGATTTTTCTGCTTTTTGACCTACTATCGTACATCGTCAAATATCCCGACACTCCCCTTTCCATCCATTTTGACCCCTCGTCTGTCTTCTTTCCTTTCTTCTTTCATGTATAACCTTATTCAACGGGCTGCCAAAAGTGTTATAAATCCTGTTTAGCTGCAAACTTGAGAGGGCCAGCAAAGTTCGATTACGCAAAACTTCTTATTGTGACATGTCAGCAGACAATTATCTGCGGTTGAAGAGCGATTCTACCACCTTTCCACCCAGGGGTAGAATTTCTATCATTATCACATTTTTCTCTTCCCCAAATCCCTGTTAATGCAGCTTATACACATTAAAAAGTTAGCATGCACAATTCCCAGGAACTGCATAAATATTTTTTTTTATCGCGCGCTTCTAGTATGGTTTTCTTTCACAAAAACTTTTTTGTACTCTATTTTCACTCCATGGTGTTTTGCTACTTTTTCATTGGCAAAATTACTTTCACAGCGTTGTTGACATATCATCCTAACAAAATATAACCTTGACTTAAAAGCATGTTTTTTACTGGTAGGCTTTTATCTTCATATGACGGCATCTTGTTGTTAGGGTTCCGTACGGTTCAGTTCTTCTCAGGTTCTTCGGTGGAACCGAATCGAACCGTTATAGTGAAGGAACCGAACCGAACCGAACCGAGCTAATCAAACTAAAACTTGAAAAACAAGAAAAGGACTATATAGGAACCTTTTTATTGGAAAGCCAAGGAGTATAAAACCTGTATATATAATGTGATTATTGTGAAAAGAGAGTATTTTCTGTAGAAAATACAGTCATCGTAGTTCAAAAATGTTTTACATTGAGATTAGCTTGGCATTTCACTCATTTCAGTTGGCTAAGAAGCCTTGGTTTTGCGCTCTATTAATTCATTCAGATAATGAAATGAGCGTTTCGTCGTTACGAATTTCTATGGAGATGGTCGTAAATCAGGTAAATGGTATGCGCTGGACACGGTAAGTGAAATGACGTACGTACTGTATCCCTGTTTTGGCTTCGCGCAGTAGCAGCAAAAGGCCTTGGAAATTACCCAAAATGGATAGCTGTAAGATCTGTTCAATGAGATCATCGGCCTTGTTCCTCTTTTAGAAAGACAGGCCGTATTATCGTTTGAAGCAAAGCTGTCAACCTTTAAGTACTTTAATTGTCAAAAAGCCGAATTGACAAATAGTATAAATACTGAGAAGTCTCCTACAATAAAAGGTCAATATCTTTTTCAATACGATTTTTGGACACTTGTGATGGTTTTTGAACGCGGTGAATCTTCCAGAGATCCTCGAGGTGCTCTCTCGGAAAGGGTAAAATTACTATCGTTTATTGTACCCTGTCTCGATTAACCTTTGTCAGCAGGCAGTGACAGAACGTATGTCGATAGCACGAGAGTCATCTGTGATGTCGTTAAACTCTACGCTTCGGGCACTGACCTAGGGGAATCTGGATTCTTCATGCTGGATACACAGTCTCAAGGATCTGTTTCAACTGACATTGATAATGACGAGGCCAAGGGTAGTTGGATTTTAAAATTTAAGTATGGCGAGCGGTTTGTCGATAAAGATGGGAAAAGCCGGATACGATGCCTTCTTCCTGGATGTGGTGGCAAGCATTTTTGCAGCAAACCAGTCGTGCACATCTGGACTACTTAAACATTTACGCGTCAAGCACGATGTCGCCAAGGATCATGGCCCTCATGCAGGCAAAAATAAACGGGTTCTTGGTGCTCTCGACAAGTTTCTAATTGGCACAAAACGACCTCAAACTTTCGACAAAGTGCAGTTTTATGAGCAATTTGTCAAATTCCTTGTGAAGGCTAAGCTACCATTCAATATCAGCGAAAACGAGGAACTACACACATTACTTGAAATGGCAGAGTCAGCACCAACGGTTGATTCGGCGGAGCTTCCGTCGGCAGACACAGTTACCAAAAGGTTTTTATTTCTATCTTATCCATACATGTTTAACTTACAGAGAAATAGACCAGAGAGCAGTATCTCCGTTATAAGGACAAGGTTGCCGCTTTGTTGAGCAAAATACCAATGATATCCTGTAACATTGACTCTTGGACAAGTCCTTTTCGTCAAGAATTCCTTGGGGTTACAAGTCATTGGATTCCACATCAACTTGGACGATGCAAGAATTACGGTTGGGCTTTGAGCCTTTGAACAGTCCACATACTGGAGAAAATCTGGCGGAAGCATTCTTAACAATCCTTGGAGAGTTTGATCTGCGCCAAAAACTCTTTAATATAACCAGCGATAATACATCAAACGTGCTAAAGATGATACAGGTAATAGAAACACGCGCTATAGAAAATGGATGGGTAATTAAATTAATCATAGAATTCCTGTATACTTATAATCTCTTGCAAAACTAGCCTTTCCGAGCAGAGTTGCATCATATACCTTGCTTGGGTCATATTATCAACTTGGATGTCCAAGACATACTGAAGATCTGCCTATCAGCACAAGCACCAGAAACTGAGGACGGGCTTGATAATGAACGCGAATCCATGGAGACAAATGTTATCATTAAACTGCGAAAAGGCATTAACAAAGTAAGGTACAAATGCGCGCTCATTTTTCATCTTCGCTAAATAACTACTTACCATATCCTCACCCCAATAGATTGAAAAATTCAAGCGTATTCAATTAAATAAAAAGTGCCCTAACCTCATACTTATAAGCAATGTTCGTAACCCGTTGGAATTCGTCGTTCTAAATGCTTCCTCATATGGTAGTTTTGAAGGATGCTTACATGGCGATGTGTTTCACTTTGCCAGAGCTGAATCATTATAAACTTATGGACCATGAGTGGACATGCATTGATCAAGTGAAGAATCTACTCCATATGTTTGATATCGTGACCGAACGTCTCTCTGCAAGCAAATCCCATGCGACAATCAATACAAGCATCTTATTTTACAATAAGCTCATGGGCTCGCTGGAAGATTTCGCAGCTGATACTCAAAACTATACGGAATTGCGAAACGCTGCCGGGATTGGATTAAAAAAGCTGCAAAAGTATTACTGCAAAACGGATAATACGCACGTCTACGCAGTTGCCAGCGCAATGGACCCACGTATGAAGTTCTCATGGTGGTATCGAAGTGGTTGGGAGGAAGAATGGCAGGTCCTTAGCCAGAACATGGTGAAGGACACTTGGCCCCGTTTCCGAAAAGTGGAGAGGCCGAAGCTGTGGTTGACGAAAAGATGAAGGAGCTTTATGACTTGTACGGAATGCCGAATACGTCAGACGAACTAGATGATTACATTTCACAGAAAATCTGCGCTCCCACAACAGGAGGTAACAAAGCCTTGGAATTGGTATACTGGTAGATGCAGTCGCATCGATGGTCAAATCTTGCTAACATGGCGGCACAGTATTTAGCTGTTCCAGCAACGTCAACGCCATCTAACGATGTTTTTCAGCATCGCGCCTTTTACTTCCCTACACACGTAATCGACTAGATCCACATCTTATAAAACAGTTAATGCTTTTAGAATCTTGGTATCCTTTTCTTTTGAATGAACTGGATCTGATTCAGAATTATGCTAATTAGTCTAAGTGAAAAATGGCTTCGGCTCTTCGGTTCCTCTATAAAGAACCGACCTCGGTTCCGGTTCCGTTCGGTTCTTTTGCGGAACACTACTTTTTTTTTTGTTTTGATAGCCGGCATGATCGGTATATTATCGGAAAGCCTGCTTCTTATTTTAAACTAAGGTATTTTGATTGACTGACCTAAATGTAACTAACCTTGATTTTTTATTTGTCCTATATAGTAGCTTTTCCTTTCTTTAAAAAAAGGAGACAGAGAAACATGACACATGTTTTAATGGTACAGAAATATTTTTACATTGTAACTTGATTACTCATCAAGATAATCTTTTGTAGGCCTATATATAATGCTGCCGTTCGTTATTGCTATGCCGTCTTAGATATGTTAACATGTTAGGTTTTAGTATGATTTACTAATTATCATTTTTTAAAACCTATGCTTTTTTAGCCTTCAGTAATTAGGTAAGATTATATAGATCCAATCGTAGAGTTAGATACCTGTTCGTACGTTATATTATTTATATTCAATAAAGTAAAAATGTTTGTTTTCTCTATATATAAGGCTTAAGAAGTGTATTTTATTGGCTAAAATAATGAATGCAACGAAAAGAGCATCCAATCCGAAAGACTAGATAAGAATCATTAGCTCCAATAGAATGTATCATTGTAAGCAAGTTAATCCAATAAAAGAGCTTAAAGAAAAGAACATGGTCAAATAGTATTCTAATGTTAATTGTTGGATGCATACAACTTAGTCCAATAGCATTAATGTAATTACATCTGACACATACTGTTTTATCCAATTAATAAAGGTAATAAAGGTGGGTAAAATGTGGGTAAAATGTAGGTAATATTTGACGTTTTACCCAGATTTTACCCAGGGTAAAACGTCTTTTCAACTGCAGTGCTTGGTTTTCTCATCTGTGTCATTGAATGCCCATTGTGCCAAGAGATAAAGCAAGAGAAGCTTTGAAGGTCTGTGGAAATAGGAAGAAATAAGACAGAAAGGTCAAAGCGTCATAGAAAAGCATTACTTCCTGTTCTTTGTATATGTTGCTTGAACAGAGCAGTAAGTGAAGAAGTCGATTATAAACAGCCCTTTAAGCACATGAGGCAAGCCAAAAAAAACCTTGTTCTTTGCGAACAAACATACATAACAATGGGCTTAACCTCAGCGGATCGTACCAATATGGATACTCCACTGCTTGCAATATTCATAATTATCGTTAAAAGGCCAAGGACATCCTTACCAGCCCCCATGCAATTCCGATCGGTATGGTTGAGGGGCCGAAGATCTATTCATGTTTTAGCTAAAGTTTGGAAAAGGCGGGAACCTTTGCGTTATAGCACCGATCCTGATTTGGAGAAATTCCGCCATATTGGTTGGGCATGGATACGGAAAGCGTATCTGACACCATCTTAGCATGTAGGTCGAAATTATGAAACGTACAAGTGAAAGTGAACATGCCATGTTCACGTCCCAAAGTTGGTCTTGCTTGCAAGAGCATGTCAGCTGGATTAGAAGATTCGAATGGTATGATGGCTGCAAGCGTACCTAAGGATTGAATAAGCACTGGTCTATTTATCATGTCATCTTCTTGTCACCTGTTCTATTTCTTTTAATATTTAATCAAGTGTGTATCAATTTTTGGCTATAGAGTGATAATTTGGCATCTACAGGTGGGATAAGCAAGGAGAGCATACCAAAACTATATTCTTTGATTTTAAGAGCTTTCGTCTTCCTGAGGCCGCTTGCATGTTTTTAAGTTTGTGCAGAAATTCAGAGTAGCGACATCGGAATATCTTTGGAATGATGAGTAAAATAGAACATGTATCCTAGTCTATACAGATATAGGTCATTTATGGTATATCTTAAGAGAGAAATGAGTTTTGAGAGGAAATCAGACAATGAGTCCTCTGATACTGAGTCCAATGTATTTATATTGGTTATGTCTCACGATTTACGTAAATGCTCTCACTAAACATGTAAGCATGCAATGTCTAATGTGTTGTCATATGATACAACACGAAAAATTTGCAATTGTGTGGATACCTCAGAATAAGTGAGGAAACTGGGCAAACGAGAGGTTGATGTAGGTGAAGCCGAAGATGTGGTAGAACTTCCGTCACTGCGCTTTATTGATTTATACGATAACAAATTTTCTGTATACAATTCTTGATACCTTGAGAGATGAAATACGTTATTAATAGTTTTTGGTTTTGTTTTGCCTGGGACAACCAAGGCGACGTTCATACCATGGTAACTGGCGGGTTTCTACTACATCTTCGACCTAACCTCCGTCAACTTCTTGGCTGTGGGGCCCTCTTAGCACAATTCCGGTTGTTTCCGGTTCGGCCTATTATGTGGTATTGTTAGTTATACTTCTGAGTTCCAACTTGGCGTTTAGAAAAGCTGATCAGTGAACTTTTCGTTCTTTCTTGATCCATTTCGTCATATAAAAAATGGCATTAACATCTTTTATCGATACACATCTGATCTGCCTCAAGGATCAGATTCGTAACAACATCCCTGAAACTCGCAGGCACTAGCACAGGAACTTGCACAATCTCCTTCGCAATTGGCGTCAAAACAAATCTTTTCCTTCTCGGAACTCTTGCAACAACCGCCTCACAAAGGTCACCCCTCATAGAACCGTCGCAAAACTACGATTTCTATCGAATGATGCTCCTCTTTATGTAATGCTCCGTACAATTTTGCTGCTTCTCACCATTATGGCCACAATACAATCCATCCCTGTGATGTGTAGATAGGTTTCGGTAGATGCGAGGTGACAGCCTGCTGGAATTCTCTGATAATTGCGGCTATCATGATGCTTACTCTCAAAATTTCCAGTACTTTGTAGAAATTGATCCTGATCGCTGCCTTGTTGCACCTGACATCGATGTCAATAAGACTCTTGCATATCTAAGAATAAGGATGGAATTGGCAGGGCATTTAGTGGTACCTCCTGCCAATAGAAGTAAATTTGTACTGCGTAGTTGCAAATAACTTAATTATGCAGTACGAAGCTATCCTTATTGAAAGCCAAACATCAAGCCAACGTCTGAACAACCCAACGAATATCCATAGCTTCTGCAGATAAATATTTAAATTATCATGCCCCATCATTGTGGCGTTTAACTTTCTTGCTGTAGTCATTCCAGCTCTTGGTGGTGATTGTACAATCTACTGCGTAACATATTCATTCCTGCATTTTCTAATATTCAGATGAATGTTCCAAGTTTTGCACTACGTCAAATGGACGACTATGGACTTTCTGTCCGGACTGTACTGCTTCATTGGCATAATAACAGGAATAAATTTGCGTGCACAGGGTAATTGGGATGACCAAAGTACTAGAGGAATATTAGGCTATCAATGTCGATATGAAGCCCCCGAATCACGAACCAAGCCAAACAGTATGCAAATAAATATATATAAGCTGCTAGCCATCAGTCGTTCTGTCATGAAAATAGTTTAGTCATTGAAACCGGGACGAACAATGTAAGGAACATCGTCCTTTCTCGTATTATTGCTGTCGCTTCAATATAGAACTGCTATTTGACGCTTGCCATAGTTAAAGTGTACAGCGACATATCAATATCACAACCTACTGCCAGAGATTACAACATCCTCACCCAGCTGGTGGCGGCAACGGGTGTACTCACTTGAGGGATTTCCTTTTGATGTTCTATAAAGTCTTAGCAATAAACAACGCTCTTGTTCCCTTCCTGACCTTATACTTAGTGTTTCACATCACCCCTTTTTCATTTTCCATTCCCAAATAATTTCTATCGCTGCCGTCTCCTGCCTATTGTCGTTGAATATCTGACGATTCAGTCGTAGTTTCCTAATATATTGTATGGGCCAAGTTATTTTTTTTTAATCCAGCTATAGTGGCTCGTCATGATGGAGCCTCTTCTTCTCTGAGTACAAAGGACAGTTATAAATTGCATATCGTTTTACTACACTTCCTTGTCCTTCTCGATATTCATTAATAGATGTTAAATTATAGATACGCTGTGGTATTTGACCTAACGAGAGGTCTCCGTATCCGCTCCTAGTACTTTGGAGACTGACCAGCTTTGTCTCTCCAGGACTAACCAACTTGAATCACATAAATGTGACCCTGTTGTCGAAAAAAGCCGTAGTCAGCGAACTAATAAATCAAGGTTCGCCTACTTTTTGCTCAATGAGTTCAGTGGGCAGGTTCAGCGACTGACTAAAAATCAAATTTCTTATTAGCGCAAACTGGAAACTGTATCATGCAAAAGTGGGTTACGGCTTACAACAGCGCTGAGCTGCTGGGCTACTGTTAAAACAAAAGTTCTGATACAAGTGGAGCTAAACCACATGTTGATGGAAGAGTAGTGTAAAGATAGTATAGGTGACACTCTATGTTAGGATATACTGGATCGTTATGTGGATTATTTATACGACGTATCTAAATTTATTTTTGGATCAAAGGATATATGAATGGGCAACATTAACTATCAGTATGACATGAAATTAATGGAGTGAATGCCGAATAACTTTGTCTACCCTGTGTGGAGTAATCTAACATATGCGAACTTTATCTACAATTACTCTCTCATCGTGACTGAAGCTGACATGACTCCGTTGTCAGATTGTCAAGTTTAAATGAAAAACAAGGCTTTTCTGGTGTTACTATCCTTTAATTTGTACTGGATTCTGAGGCACAATTGAGAGTTCGGCTTTTAAATCGGATGCCAGGCGCTCCCTGACTACAACTTCTACCCAGTAGCATTTGCCGTCTGCTCAAGCACCACTTGAAGAGCGACCGCGTTCTTGTTTTTGAGAAAGAGCGGGTCGCTAAGTACAACATACCTGCTACCCTTTTGGCTCGTCCTGCCAGTATATACAGCCTAGGCCATGGCTTCGACAGCTCAGAAAAGGAAGAAATTACCTAGCTTTGGTGCAATGGTAACAAAACTTTTAGCGTCTGCGCAATTCGCCGCAGTAGGCAACAGAATTTGTCAGTTCCTATTCTGCTCTATCTCCAGCCTTTGTGTGCTTATGTCACAAGAAGAACTTCCATGCAAGCGGGAGAATCTATGTTATTGATATCAATACAGGCAAGGTTACATTTTTAGCTAAACACTTCAAGTTTCCTATTTCTTTATTTCAGAAACAAGAAATAGACACGATTACTGGCACGTACGAAGACCACCATCGACCTTACAACTCAAGCCAGAACAACATACTAAATTAGGGTAGTTTGGGCTACAGACCATATCTTTTTCAAGACAACCGCCGTCTGCAGCAACTCCTTGGACTTGCAAAACAAGGCTAATGGCAATAAAAGATATTATAACGGAAAAGCGCATGGCGACTCTTGCGAAGGTTTAAGTGGAGCGCTTGGAGAGTTCTTGTAGAGTTTCTTGTTTGTTTGAGCGTATTAGTACGCGTTCGATAGGCCTTTTGAGAAGAGCGTGTAGTGGGTCTTGCGAATATGCTTGAAATACTCCTTGCAGTAGTCGAAAGACTTGAGTACCGTTGGTACAGGGCATTGGTATGTGCACCGTCCCTTATATAGCTGAAGAAGGTCATAAAGACACCCCCAAACAAATTGATTTGTTTGGGCATGAAAGCAAGCAGGGGTACTGATTCCCTGTTAGCATGGGGAAAAAACCAGATGTATACAGTTCATCCTTGAGACAGAATGAGACGAGGTCACATGACGTCATATGCAGGCTGAGGAAACAGGGACGTCAAAATATAAAAGGAAAGTAAGAAAGGAGGAATGCAGGTATGAAGATCATGGGATAGGATAAAGGGAAGTACGCCGAAAATATCAAGGGGCAGGCGAAAAACAAAAAGGGATAACGCTAACGACATAGGAGGATCAGATGCAGGACAACGCCACTAATGCTGCTGGATATGGCAGGAGACGACGCCACAAATTCAGGAGGATCTTACATGAGGCAATACAATACCATAAAGGGAAGGCAGGAGTTCATTGGTCACGCACAAGCATTCCCACAAAGTCAGCTTGTCTCAATTGGGCTATTATAATCGTGCCGATAGCTTCGTAGCTACGAGACGATGGAATCCAGGCCGCGGGTCTAGAGATTTGTCTATGCGGACAGCATCGTTCTTCTTTATTTACTCATTAGGTTTGACTTCTTAAGGCGCGTTCAGTTTCAACTTTACTAATGGCAACTCTGATCGAGCGAGAGATAGAGTGAACAGGATATTGTGCTCATTTGCTACCGTTTTTTGTTAGTTCCGTACCTGTCTGTGTCAACTTATTCCACATTCGTGTTGAAGTTTGTTTGGCTTTCATTTGGAGAAGAACGAGGGTATTCATCCCAGCCATCCTATTTACGCAATGTTAGTCTAGTGTGAGATCAGCTTTGTTATTTGTCAAGATCGTTCCTTACACACTCTCCTTTTGTCTCCCTTGCTCACTTTTCCAATGCCACTCCCACACCCTTTCCTCAATACCTCTGCCACTACTTCCTTATTTTTTTTCACTTTCATCAATTCTTCTCTTTTTGTTTTTTTTTATTCGTTATCTTCTTTACATCGCTTACCACTTTGCTTTCACCATTTCATTTATTCAATAATTTGCAACACCATGACCGACTCCCCAAGGATCCATGAAAAAAATAATATATATGTAGAAAGGAGTGCATAAAAAGAAATATGCACGGGAAAAGGACACGCAAAAAACCATGCTTGATGGGAAAGATGCATAACAAAATTGATCCGTCAAGGAAGAAGTTTAAGGAAAATGCTTTATGAACATAACACGCGGTGAAAGAGACAACTCATAATATATAACATAACATCATTACTCTATTAGTATATTGTATTATCCTAATTTTTTTGCGTGCAAAATCATTTTACCTACAATTTAAAAAGAACATAAAAACTTGGTAAATAGCCAACTCACGATGATGGTAATAATCAATTCTTTTGCAGCGATTTTTTGGGCGGCAAACTTGTTTATTTTTCCTTCCCTTTCTCTTGAGCTTCCATTCAACCCTATCTTTTTTTTTTTTTCTTGGTCGTATACATCAGATGACCTCGCCGGTGTCTTCCCATGACATGTCCCTCTTATGAATGCCTCAGTTCATTCCTAGAAATGTTTTTCTCTTTTCATGTATCCCTCTTTTTATTGTTTCATTATTTACCCTCAAGGTTTCAGATTACAACTGTGTGTCCGCTTTCTTAGCTCATTTCGTTCCCCTTGTAGATATGGCTCTCCACGTAATTGGTCCGGTTGTTTACTCTTGTACTCTTCTTTGCCTGTTGCAATGAGCTGCACTAAGGTACGAAGTTTGCTCTGTATTAAGTAACGTATTTATAGCAATGTAAATTTTGGCTTGAGGCAAATGAATAAACTAGTTAAGATCAAGTGGTGTGGGTACATCTATGGTTATTTAGATATATAGATCACGGATGAGCACAGGTGCCGCACAACAAATTAAAGCACATTGTAGTATAGGGCGATGATGAATACTACCGTTTGCTATCACGCTGCATGGCAGAAGTGATTCTGTGGTAGAAAAAATGAAGGGAAGTCGATCTTGCTATTGTGTACCGGAATAACGTATATATTATCAGACACCTGCAGTGCAAAACCTTGACATTGTTGGCAATTTAACGGGGAAACCGAGTGCACTCTTCCAAATACATTCGACCCGTTCCAATATATGTGCAGAAATAAGCAGGAGTTGTAATTTTTGGCGGCATCATGTCGGCCGGTCAAAAGCGATATAACATTATGCGATATCTTGGAGAAGTATTAAACGAACATTGCGAGGCAAGTATTGATCTAAATAACTTCTTACAGAAAGAAAATGGGGAGTGTACCGAGTGTTTATTTCTAACAGTTCTCAGAAGAGTTAAATATCACAAAAATCAAAAATTTATCTCCCTTCACTTCCTTTACGCTATTACTTCTAATGCATGTCTCTCTCTCTCTCTCTCTTTTTTTTTTTTTGTTTAGGTACAAGAATAAATAACCGATTTAAGCTTTCTCCGAAGCGTTGCAAATTGTATATCATCAATAAACATTGGTAGTTCAGTTCTGTTGATTTATGCACTCGTACTTGTCGCACTTCAGGTTTTATTGCTTATAAAAACCCTATATATAATAAATTGTTCTTCTCTCTTCACTGTAAACAGCATATGGTTCCTTTAATCACACCGAGCATACCTATGTTTCACGCATGTATCCTGTTTGTACCTTAAGCTGTTTTATAACGAACTTAGGCATGGATTACTTTTTCAAAGCAAGAGGGATAATGAAATTGCCATCTTCTGCATCTCTTTAACCAAATTGTGGAGATCCAGCTGGCAATGCAATAACTTAAAAGTCCACGTAGACAAATTTCATCATAAAACAACGCTCGATATTCCCCCAAAGATCGAAAGGTTAATCTTATATATTGACAATGTTCGCCAAATGAGAAATCCTGTTGGCACACGCTACGTTACTGTTTAGATCGTTGCATTCTCAACTTTAATGAAAATTAGAACAATGAATCGGACAATCTTGGGGTGACCTTTAGCATATCAGTACCACACAAATGTAACTACCAACTCGTGACTGAGCAACGCTCGTTGTTACACAGAGCTGGGGGCATTAGGCGAATTCCTTCTGTACGTTTTACCTTCAATTCTACGGATCAAGTTCATCGAAATGAAAAAGAAGAGGACTTAAGTAGGCAATTGTAGGATTAAGGAAGGGTAGTCAGCGAAAGTTGGCAGAATGATTTAAAACAATAGAATGCTGACAGGGCATCTTATCAAACAGACAGTACTCAAAGGTAGAACCAGGGTAAAATGTTTTGTTCTGTTGTCTAGATCTTTCAATTCCAAGAATTTTCCCTAGGGGGTAGTATCAGAATATTGTTAGGTACCAGGACGGGCGAGCCACATCTCCTGGCTCCGTTCCATCAACTGACGTATGTGATGGGAGGCTCTCCGACACCTGTTAAGCCCATTGGACAAACATAATCCTGGAGTCTCCCTCATTCACCTCGGAATATGATTTTTGGAAAGGATCAAAAATAATGGATACACCAGATATTGTTGTTTTATGCAAGATAAATATCTATTCTGCTGAAACTGCCGAATCAATCGGGATATAAATCACAGTATTATAGCCTCATATTCTTGCTCTTCGGACTAACCAGTAATTCAATAAGCAGTGCTGCATTTCTCTCCGACGGGTTATAAGATCTTTTTTTAACAATTACTCGAGTATGAAAAAGACAAATTCCGGAGATATAGTCACTCTCGGAAAAAAGCCTTAGTCGGAGCCTGTAAAAGACTTTACCAAAGCCATTTCCCGTAGCGAATTTTGTGGCTGTGGCCTAGCAGAAACAGACAACTGCTTATATGCCAAGAAAATACTGATACGCCAAGCACACAATGAAAGTCCCGGAAATTCCAGGGAAATAGTATCCCACCTGTTGGAACCAATGAAAAATTAAGCTAATCTGATCCATATTAAGCTAAGCGCGGCTTGAGACACCGAGTAGTGGAGAAGAGAGGAGAGTAAAACTGATATAAAAGCAATTCTTCATATGATGGAAGCTGTAAGCTATCATACAGAAATGCACCTGAAACTTGTCTTTCCTGCCCTGCTTTTTGGAATCAGCTCCATCTGTTCTGCCAGCGTCATTGATTATGCTGGCAAGAAGGAAGCCTTTTCCCTGCTGGCCAAACCTGTTGTAGGCAACGTTACAACGCCAGATGGATCGATCCTTGGATACCGTCTATACAACGGTGGAAAGAGCGATAGCACACCAGTTATTCTAGTGAGTAGTCTTTCTAATAGACCTTACATGTCCAATATGCTTGTTTACTCTTAAATATCATGAGTTCTAATTACACATCTGTTTTTATATTGTGCTTCTTTTAGGTCTGCGGAGTGTAAGTACTGAGAGGCTAATCAAAGCAGAAATGGATGAATTTATTAACAATGCGAGCTGCTTGTTCTTTCTAGCAACATGCTCCAAAACGACTGGAGAGACGTCATTCCTCCCCTAGCGAAGGATCGTCCAGGTAGGTTTTGTGCAATCGCTTCATATGAAGCCTCTGTGTAACATGTAACTTACTGTGCTTAACGAAAACATGATCGCAGTGTTAACATATGACAATCGAGGAATGGGCGAATCCTCAGTCGTGAATGAGTCACTCATCACTATGAGCAATATGGTCAATGATATTCATCACCTGACTCAGCATCTTGCATGGAAGCGCATCAATTTAGTTGGCATATCTATGGGAGCAATGATCTCGCAGTATTTGTAGGTAGACAAGTCATTATGGCATAGGGTCCGCGAATCAACCATTCGCTATTAGGCGAGTAAAGCTCTTATACCATCTAAATTTGAACAATATAGCGCAGCAACTCACCCAACTGACTTGGTACTTGAGAAACTGATCCTGATGAGCTCGTAAGTATGTTTCTTGTTACGTGGTTAATATTGAGTTATTATCGTTATAACGATGTTTCCTCAACTGGCGGATGATGTGAAATGCTATCATTCAGAAAAATTTAAGTATCTGACGCGCATCGCTTTTCTTTTGTTCCATGTCTCTAGTGGACACAAGAGTGGCCTCGAGGGCCCAATACCAGTTGGGCAATGGATCGAGGAGATGCATAACCCGCCGAATGCGACTGAATGGTACAATTTCCAGGACAAACTGTTTTCGGCTTGCCTTACGCCCGAGTATATCCGCGACCATCCGCAAGAATCTAAGGCATTTCTTGAGCTGATCCACTCAGGAAAAGACCGAAACTATGACGCTTTCATGGCTCAGTGTGTACGAGCGCTCGGTCACTATGACTTTACCGAGTCTCTGAAGATTATCACCACACGAACACTTGTTCTTCATGGCAGAGAGGATGTAGTTCTGCTTCCGCAAAACGGTCGATGTATCCATGCCTTGATTCGTGGTTCTAAGTATATTGAATATCCTAACGGTGGCCATCTCCTCTACCAGACTAATCCTGAGGTTATAAGAGAAATTTCCGAGTTTCTTGTTAGCCACTGAAATGGCCATTTTTCCGCTATGCAGCGTGCAGCTGTTAATAAAGACAACAGGCAAGAGCAGCAAAAGCAAATGGGTCATTGTCCCTGTTAAACTCTGAGAAGCAACACAGAAGAAAAATAGTAAAGTGCTAGTGGGCAATAGTCCAACAGAATTCTGAACGCGGGGTGTCTAAGTCGTGACATATTTGGCTAGATGGCTTTTTGTCAATACCACCCGTCCTCTCTTGATCGTGGTTCATGATATAATGATAAACAAAGAAGCGGGATTCTACGCATAGGTCCAGAAGCCACAGTACTATGGACAGGTTCTTCTACCTTACAAGATAGTTTGGTTTCCAAGTGTCCTGTATAACCGGTCCTACTGCTTGTCATACCAACATTTAGACATGTCGATATCGTCATTGAGAAAAGCACAAAAGGCTGGCACACTTAAGACCTTTTATTTATCGTGTCCGATAAGACATATAATATGATATATTTTTATTTCGACAAAAGGCAGAATCAACACCCGATCGGTTCGTTCACAAGAAAAATCAACGTGTCTTCTGAGGCAATTACAAATTGCGCACGTATGCGTGATTGGTCTCTATCATCCTCTTCCTATTTATCTTTGTGTTTGCTTTCAGTTACTCTCCGTTGAACAGCGAACAAAGACAGAAATAACCCTTCAACAAATGGACAACCTTTACCTGTCCTATATGAATACAAATCCAGTAGATTCCTAACTAATCTATTTCAGAACAACGAAACTCTCGTTAAAGTCTAGGGCAATGAATCTAATACCCGCTCTCAATATGAATGATCTATTAAAGATGAAAAAATTTTCTTCTCTTGAGCCTCAAGGACCTTTTTAGCAGTCTATATTAAGACCTAGCGTTTTCCTGGCGTTTGCGTAATTGGAGATACAAAATTTTAATTGTAGATCCTGTAACCATACTGCCTCATTTTAACGTAGTTTCTCTGATGACGTCAATTAAACGTTCTTCAGCCAGAAGGAATGATGCTTTAGTGCAGATGCCTTTGTGTTCGATGCTGATTATGACAGGAATCGATGTCTCCTTGAACTTTGATATCCATCGCGTAAAGTTTTTGTACTTTTCAAATAGGTTACTCCACCAAGTATGTACCTAAAACGATTGTGACTTCTGCTATAATTTCGGTATATGACAATTAAAGTTTCCCCCGGAATAACCGGCTTCCCGGTCTTCTTCTTTTTCCGCAGCATAACACTATGTCCAATATCGAAACATCTAACCCATTTGCCGTCCCAATCCTACGCTTCGCGCGCCCCACCAGCTCCCTATCAAAAATGCTCCATTTCTACCAGACTGCCCTCGGTCTGGACCTCATCGCTTCGTTCGACAATCATCGCGGATTCGATGGCCGAATTCTGAGCCCACCAACCAATATCCCCGGTGTTCCCGCACCCTGGCATCTCGAATTCACCTATCAGCACAGCGATGCTCCGGGTGAGCAAAAACATAGTGTGACTGGAGTAGAATCGTGTTGCGCACCCACTCAGGATAACTTGCTGGTTCTTTATCTGAAGGATAGGGCTGAGGTTGAAGTTAGGAAGACGCGCATGGAAGAGCATGGTTATGAGGCTGTGAAATCGGTGAATCCATATTGGGATGACTGCGGAGTTACATTTGAGGATCCGGAGGGATGGCGAGTGGTACTTTGCTGGCTGAACTGGACCAAATAGATATAATACTCCCAACTTGATATAAACTACCTATAACAAGGAATATACTGGCAGCCAAAATTTTACCTACCTTAAGAAAATCTGATTGTCTGCTGGTCGATAGGCGATAATCTTGCAGCTCATATCATAATCACTACCATTTTGTACAACGTTCTAAAGGGTGGAGTGCAAAAGCATGGTAAGAATGCAAGGGATACGTTACACGGCGAATGCCTGCGTCATCTAATGAAACCCTTTTCTATGGTTGTGTCCCTGGGATTGTAAATATTGGTATCCCTGAAAGGTTTCGACCAGTGCCTGAATTAGAGAAAAGACACTTTTTCCCTGTTTTCGCCCGTTGAGCAACGTCTTTAGATCTGGTACCCTTGGACTTTTTTTCGTTAACGATTGCACTGTTACATGCTTTTTCCCAGTGATGAGACTACTGGATCTTACCGTGCTAACTACAATATCGGATAAAGCATGACATAATCAAACGTAGTTCATCTTGCAGCTGGCCGCTAAACAATTGCAGAGATGTATAATGGAGCAGCTACTTACAAATAATGACTGCACCAGTTTCAAGGTAACACAACCGCATGGCAGCAATGTATCAACATGAAATCTGTTTTTGCAGAAAACGTATATCAGACCAACTTGTACTAAGACGGAAATCAGTGCCTGTATCAGGAAGATTCGTCCATTATATATGCGAAGATCTCCTTGATAAGTATGCTCGGCAAAAAAAAAAGTTAACATCTAAACATGGTACATGTAGTATGCAACCTAGGGTTAGACATAGCCAGACATTTATGACGGATGCAGAGAGTTTCATACTGCCCTTGCGGAATTCAGGAAGCTCGTTGCCGAGAAATAAAGAGCCTCTAGGCAGGTAGTTGTACCAGCTGCCCCAAAAGTTGCACCCATGAGGACTATGGATCAGATGTTTCAAAAGGTTGACCTTACCCGTTATTACGCCAAGCAAGCTTTAGTTAAAGAAGAACTGCCCAATGTGACGAAGGCTTCCAGTATCGAAGATCTTTTTCTTATTCCAAGAGAAATACCATCAATACCTCACCATGGCAGACATTCTCAAAGAAAGCTTTTGTGTTGCCTTTCGTCCGCCTGAGATGACTGTTAGCTTAGGCACGCCCACGCAGCCTATGGTTACTGATCTCACGTACGGTGTGTTCAGAAAAGGCTTTTACTTGTGTTCCGCTGCGATGTACTTTTCATTCCTTATCATCAATTTGATTGTGTTTTCAACCACTTTGGGAGATCTAAAACAAAAACAATACATAATTTATTTCCTGACAGTATTCTGCACGTACGAAGTTAATTTCATTGGTGCCAATATAATGTTCAGGATGGTAGCTGATTTCTCAAAGGCGTAGAGGCGAGGTTTTGTTGTAACAATGCAAAAATATGCACCATCCGTTTTTTGCTGATGATGTAGAAGCCTATATCAAAGGCTGTTACATGCATTTCCCACAACAACTGAACTGAGTAAAGAGAAAGCCACTTTATGGATAGCCCGGAAAGTCAGAAAGACTCCTATCGACGTGTCCAGCTCCTTCAAACCACGGATAGTAATCCAAAAAGCATATCTATGGTACGTATCCAGAGGCAAAACCATGGGTTAGATTGCTGGTTGTGTCCAGCAATTTACAAATACAATATTGAGATTGGGTCTTCCATGATAGAAGATCTTATGCAGCACAACACAAGGACTACAAACGCCACTAAGGCTTTCGACAACGAGTACTATTGCCTATTTGGAGAAAACAAAGCCGAATCGCTTGTCGATGGCTTTGAAAATGTCGTAAAATATTTCAAATACCAAGAAACTAATGTCGGCGCAGTCAAAGATGGTATGGAAATACGCTATGAAGAAAGGAAAGGCGACAAATATACCGAAAAAGCGAAAGCAGAAACTCGAGAACGATGGCAGTGCCCCAGATAGAGATAACCAGTTTGCCAAGAATTGACAAAGCAGAAAAAATTCATACAAAATAAAACTGTACAATTCTGTAAAGTAATCTCAATGTCCGCTATTGGCTGAGATTTCACCTGTTCTTTTGCCGGTCTTGCTTTGATCATTCCGTATACTAAAAAGCAAGCTTTACGAATGTCTCAAATATTGTACATATCGCAAGAATTACTCGACAGATACGACGCCGGAAATCCAAAAGCTTCTTATTTCGCAAATGCCAGTATTGAGCTAGTTCAAGCACGTAAGCTTTAAAGTAGGATTATTGAATGGAGAGAGGAAATGATACACTACCCCCTCACAAAATAATCGCCGTTCCTAATTTTGACAGACGTCTCCATGTGCTATCCGCTAGATAAGAGGAAATAACAAACAAAGAACAAGAATTTCTAAGGGGACTACGCAACAGGTTTCAAAATGGGGACTACAATTTACCAAATCTGCGCCATAGTCGTTTCCACTAAATGCAATGATGAACGCTTTAAGACCCACTATATCTCTAACTGTAAAGTGTTCGAGGCTGATAACACGGCAAGTTTAAAGCTGATACCAAAATTGTACGTCAAGTAGAAGGCAATAAAGCAGTTGCCTAGAATAATCAACGGTACTACATTACAGTGCTTCCCCGCTAATGTCAATGACTTGGTTAGAGCGTATCGATTGAAAGTAGGCGTGGGTCACAATACGGGGAGATGCAATGGCTTGAATTAGTATAGAAACCTCTTCTTCGGGAATCTCAAAATGATTGAAAATAGGCGAGGACTGACATTAACGAAGATTGACATTAGCGGGGAGGCACTGTAGTCCTCTGTTAAACTTATAATAACAATACCTTAATCCTAGGTAATGGTTCATTTTATATAGATAATATTAATTACTTGGTAAGGAACAGTAGAAGCACCCTTTCAGCAAGCAATCACTTGCAGAATGATCCCAGTCGCTTTGTATGACAGCACCGATCTCATTTTATTTCATTATCAAGTCCTTGAACATTAGTTTGTGGCCGTTTCGAATGGTCTTGCCTTCATGCCTAGGACAAGTCTCCATGGACGCAAAATTCATTAGAATAGCGTAAAATAACATTCAATAAACAGTAATCTGTGATAATCCCCGATGCTGCATTCAAGCTCTTGAATGGTCAATGCTCACTGATAGGATAGTTCTGAAATTCCGATACCCTTTATACAGTACAGCCCGTTTATGGCAGGCATGACGCAAATATTCTTGGTGTAACGCACCCTCACATCATAGGAACCGTTAAAACGCTCTAAACGAAGTACGAAGCCAATATCTGTGATGAAAACATGATGTGATCCGGTAAAAGATTTTGTCCGAGGCCAATTCCGGCAACAAATTTGTGGCTGTGGCCTTGAAGAAGCGGACAGTAATTTGATCATGTACAACAAACGCTGCTTATATGCCAAGAAAGCATCGATACGCCAAGCATACAATGAAGGGCCCGTAAACTCCAGAGAAAGAGTAACACGCGTGTTAGAACCAATGAGAAATTTAATCAACCTGACTCAGATTTAACTAAGCGCGGCGTGAGACACCGAGTAGGGGAGAATAATGGAGAGTAAAATTGATATAAAAGCAATTCTTCATACGACGGAAGCTCTAAGCTATCAAACAGAAATGCAACTCAAACTTATCTTTCCTACCTTGCTCTTTGGCATCAGTTGCATCTGTTCTGCTAGCGTCATCGACTATGCTGACAAGAAGGAAGGCTTTTCCCTCCTGGCCAACCCTGTTGTAGGCAATGTTACAACGCCAGATGGATCGATCCTTGGATACCGTCTATACAACGGTGGAAAGAGCGATAGCACACCAGTTATTCTTGTGAGTAGTTTTTTTAATAAGCCTTACAAGTCCTGTATGCTTGTTTACTCTTAACTGTCTTGAGTTCTAACTACGCATTTGCTTTTACATTGTGCTTCTTTTAGGTTTGCGGACTGTAAGTACTGAGAGGCTAATCAAAGCAGAAATGGATGAAATTATTAACAATGCGAGCTGCTTGTTCTTTCTAGCAACATGCTCCAAAACGACTGGAGAGACGTCATTCCCCCCCTAGCGAAGGATCGTCCAGGTAGGTTTTGTGCAATCGCTTCATATGAAGCCTCTGTGTAACATGTAACTTACTGTGCTTAACGAAAACATGATCGCAGTGTTAACATATGACAATCGAGGAATGGGCGAATCCTCAGTCGTAAATGACTCGCTCATCACTATGAGTAATATGGTCGCTGATATTCAGCACCTAACTCAGCATCTCGCATGGAAGCGCGTCAATTTGGCTGGCATATCTATGGGAGCAATGATCTCGCAGTCTCTGTAAGCGGACAATTAAATGCGGCATTAGCCTGGGAAACTTGGCACCTGCTGTTAAGCGATCAGACGCTCATACTATGATTTTGAACAATGTAGCGCAGCAACTCACCCAACCGACTTCATACTCGAGAATCTGGTTCTGATTAGCTCGTAAGTGTGTCTTCCGGCCTTGTTAATATTGGGTTATTGTTGTGATATCTATCTTCATCAGTGGTTGCATGTCGCTAGCACTTGAAAAAATTCAACATCTAATGCACAACGCCTTTTTTTTTTTTT
>JNDQ01000545.1:0-30676 GCA_000696995.1 Apophysomyces elegans B7760
TTTTTTTTGCTCATGTTTTTTTGCTCATGTTTTTTTGCTCATGTTTTTTTGCTCATGTTTTCTATTGGCTTACAGATTGCTGTTACCCGCTTTTATAAGCTTTCTTTGTTAAGGCACTTATCAAAGCAATTAGCAGAATGAGAAACGAAGCCTTTGAAATCACTAAAATGTAAGCTATCACACGCCTCACTGATCCTAGTCATGAGCGATTCTTTTTCCAAAAACTTGTTTCGTTTAACTTTACTTTTAACCACTGACCAAAACTGCTCAATTGGATTCAGTTCAGGGGAATATGGAGGAAGATATGCATATCGATATCCTCGAGAGTGAATATACTTTCCTATGTCAGTTGAGCTATGGATAGGAGCATTATCCATGACAAGATAATGTCCCTTCATTTCTGGATACTTGTCCATTTCATCAAGAGTAGCTTTTAAAAAGCTCAAGTAATGGCCTGTCACTGTTCCTATGCTATAACCATCAGTCTCACACCCGAGCTTTCTCTTCTTGATACGCTTCGGAACTCGCAAACTAACATTAATTAAACCTGTGGCAGAAATTGCACCTAAAATAGAAGTTGCTTTTGCTTTCGTCATTGGCACTGTAACTACTGCAGGAGTGCCTTTCTTTGACCAAGCCATACCCCGTTTCAAATTAATGTGAAAGGCCGATTCATCAAGAAAGACGCAATTTGTTGTGAAATCCAGGTCAGTTTGCTGCCACTTTTGAACCCAGTCGTATCTTTGCTGAATCTTTTCCTCACTGTTTCTTTCCACAGGATGAAACTGTGCTTGCTTAATAGACAGATTACACTGAGTTGTCATGAAATTATAAACAGTACTACGAGAAACGTTGAGATCCTCATAGTTTTGTTTCAAACTTTCCACCACTTCATTGACAACGGCAGAAGGATTCTCATCAATGTAATTTAAAAGAAATTGCTTATGCTCATTCCCAAGAATACGACGTCGCCCTGATTTTTTCTTTTTTTCGAAAATGCTTTCAGGGTCTTCGTAATAACGTTTAACCCATCTCTGCGCTGCCCGGATATGAATGCCCAATTGTCTCGCAGCAGCAGAAGCATTCAAGCATTTGCTGAAAAATAAATGAAAAAATCTAGTCTTGTCTTCATCAGAGTAAACCGTATAGCGTCGCTTATTGCATAACTCCATATCAATATGATAGTTTATTTCATCCGCAACTGGAAGTATAACGGGATTAGATGGCCTTTCTGGAGGTTTATTCATTAAGAATTGAGTACGGGAACTTATTGTGTCAATAGCATACAACTCCTCATCAACAACAAGATCCATCGGCTCAACGCCATGTTCATCAACAACATGCCCTTGTCCATCTTCATAAAAAAATTGCATACTCAACTTCAATATCTGTAAAATAAATTGTAAATAGAAAGAAGAGAGCAAAATGGACACAGAAAATCGTAACCCCTTTTTTATAATAATTTAATGCCAAGAATTTTATTGGATAATTACTAAGCGACAATTAAAAATAAACGAAGTTCGTGACACCTGAGCAGGACTTTATTTTTGGATCAATCGACATCATTATCGAACGCACAATTTTTTTGCACGACATTGAACTCAAAATCAGCGACTTTACTTTCTGAAATGACTGTATATCTGTGGATGTTGAGTCTGAAATAACTTTCCAATTTCAGTATCGCCAATGAGCAACTGATTTTTGAGGTTGTCGGGTGTTCGCAGCAAAAGAAATCTTATTTTACCCTGTATATACCAAAGAGTGAAAGTAGGATTAGCAAATATAGGACAATTAGTGGAAAACAGTATCTTCGTTCTATTTGCCCCAAATCCTGTTTGGCAAACAGTTCAATTCACTGCAGTTTCTTTTATCTTTTTCTAATTCTAGATGTTCTTAATGCAGCCACTCTTATAGAGACTTCCACTAAATTGAGGGATAAAAGTGAGCAGATGCCAGCTATAGTGTGTTCTCCCGTATCGCAAAAAACTGGATAATCGTAACTTTGCTTTTTCGGTGCAATCATGCAGAATGAGGCAGAAGTAGGTTTATTCACTAGATCAACCTAAATTTGATAATCACCGTTAACAAGTCGCTGAATCATAGTTACACATATGCAACACTGTGGGGAGACTGCCTTTCTTTTGTTACAAAGAAAAAAGTACAGAAAGCTGTGCCCTGTTTTAGGCCCAATTTCGGAATCCTCGGGAGAAATTGTGCTGAGATTCAAGTATGTCTGGCATACAGCGAAGCTGCAATGATAATGGCCAACACAAGTAGGATGCTAAACCCGATTGATGCTATGCGATTTAGACGCTGCCACCGTTCCGCCATTTTACCACCATGTTCATGGACATATCGAGGCCAGAAAGCTCCTAACCACCACAGTGGTGGACAGATAAAGCCAAAGACAAACAAAAGGGCACCAACGGAATAGAAGCCGTCATCATCGTACCGTGCCAACCACCATGGATCCTTAACTGCGCTTTCCTCGTCTGTTGCTTTACACTTCTTGGGGTTAGACTTCTGGAGAATAAGCGAGTTAGATACACCCTCCCATAAAGTGGACCTTGACGAACTATCTCTATGAGACGTTGATTTCGATGAGGTTGCTTTTTGACTTTGCTGGGCCTCGGTCGGCTTGGCCTCGGTCGGCTTGGCCTCGGTCGACTTGGCCTTACGTTGGCCAACATTGTCTATAGATGTATTTTCGACGGTCTGATCCATCGTGTATTATACACAGGGGTGCTGTTTGTCAAAGAAAAGGTTAAAGAAGATCCGGGCGATGGAGAATGAGTGCTCCAATGTTTTGCATTTTCCTTCTTTGGCACGGAACAAGCGGACAATCATAACGGAGCGTTTGCCGAGAAGGGAGATGTCACCGACAGAGGATCACAAAGAACATAGGAGAAAGGTTATAATGAGACAATAATACTAAGATTTAGAAGTTACCAAGCGTGTTGTCATTTTGACTTGAACCCGATGTTGCCTAGCGAAGCTGGGTGTTTTATGCTCGAAAGCAACAAATATGCCAATGACATTTACTAGCAAAGCTGATAATTTTGAAGACATAGTGTAGCCAGCTAGCTAGTCAGTCATCTAACCATCTACATTTGATTGACACAGCAGGGTACTTGCACCCAGACAGTGAACAAAGACAAATTCAGGTTAGAGTGTACGAAGTAGATTGTCTGACACAACATTCTAGAGTTTTTCAAGATGACTCTTGTCTACGGCAGCACAGCTACTACGTTTACCGCATAACACTTATGTACGGATCGTCTTCTGGAATTAAGGACGATTAACAGAGATGTATTGTAAGACATTCCGGTGTCAGACGAACCCATCAGTGCAAACAATGACTAAAAGATATATCCTTGATTATAAGGGGAAGTTGAGAGTCAAACTGAGGAACAATGAAAAGACCAGAAAAAGAGAGAGGTTAAGTAGAAATTGATGCTACAGGAACTGAAAAGCGGTTCATAGGAAGATATGTGATACCCGCCCTGTGATCCGGTTTTCAACTGATGTCAATATTATTGCGATTACTGCTGTGTAACCCATGTTGTCAAAGCAGTTGGCTCGAAAGAAAACGGCACTAATTCGATGGCGAACCAAAACATCTACCTAAGCTTCGCTTTTCATCTATTAGATTATTCAGCTACATTTCCGGCATATCTTGTGTAGATGAATGCCGTATTGGCACTACGTAACTGTACACCTGCTTTAATCAATCATCGTCTTAACCGGGAACCCGTTATTGAGCACATATAGAACGGAAGAATCGAGGCAGCAAATAAGTAAGCTATTATTACACATGACATGCATGCAATGTGATAAAAAGGAAAAGAGAAAGGAATTGGGGTCATAGTAATCGCTTAGTGACCCCCGCAACAGGCCCCTGCGGTTGCTGCAGCCTTTCTCTTCTTACGGTGACTTCCTTTAGCCTTTTTGATACTATCGTTGTCTCCCAACTCTGTCTCTTTCGTAATGCGTAGCTCTAGCCAGGACTCAATTAAGATCAGTTAATTACGCAGTTCATTACAACTTACTATATGTATCATCGCTCACAGGCACACCTTGGACCACGTTCCTTCGAAGTAAAGTGGCGACCTGATTTGCCAGTGCCAATTTCTAACGCCTGCTTTAATATCGAACTTTATCATTGATATACTAACCTCTTCCAAGACGTCAGTGTTGGTTTCATCCTTGAACTGCATGAAACGTGCATATGTTTCCCTTTTTGCAGCTGTTCGTTTCAAAGCGTTTCGCTCTCAGCTTCCCTGAACAGAATCTCTAACATTACCTTCTATCGCTCGAATGTCCTCTAGGTACCTGACCATTAGTTACGATTTCTCTTGTAAAAAATGGTATACTCACGTCCAAAAACTTCCTTCTGTGTCTTTAGTAGATTACGGTAGGCAGCTATTGCTGCTTGCCTCGATGGGGATGCCATAACAATTAAATTACAAAAGAAAAAGAATTACTTTTCTTGAAGTGATCAAATAGTGACTGCCAGTTCTGCCATTTCACAAGGATTGGCGGCAGATTGCATTGTCGGATTCACTAAAATCAGTGAACTTTACTTAGCATTACAAGACAGTGCAAAAAGTTCCGTAGAATATGTTTTTTCTATTATATTTTTTAGCTTCGGCTTAAATTGATATTGCTATGTCCGTGCTCCTGAAATATTCACTGTCTATGTTATATAGACGACTCTTCATATTCTGGCATCAGAGAAGTTATGCATTTGCCATGTAATTGGGACAAGCAAGGTTAACACCAACTTTTCAATAAGCTCCGTTAGTAACAATGTGTTCTGGATAACCATAATCTTGTACTGATGTCTTTGCGCATAGCATGGCAGTTTACACAGGTTTTACCGATTGTCCAGTCAATATTCTATAAAATGTCTTTATTTTGTCACAAACATTCCATTATTTATCAGTACTACTGCGAGTGACGAAATAAGTAAGGGGGAATTGAGATCAGAAGGGAGCGGCCGCGGTAAAATTTAGGTAGCAGAAACAAAAAATGATGATAAATGCAGCCATTTCTGCCATACTTGAAATGAATAGTTCTTACTGTTCTCCTCAATGTACCATGCTTGAGAGATGCATTGGATTGCAAGGGGTCATTCTAACAAAAAACATAAACTCCTGAATCTTATGCTAACACGGCCATATTTGCGCTTGCTCATGCTAGATCAGCAAGCTATATGGCAGAAAAGAAAGTCTGGGTACGAAAATAATCATATTGATAAAATTTGACTGTGGGAACTGTACTTTTGTAATGTACACTCAGATATATGTCATAAGGAACGGCTTAATGAATTGGTTAGCTTTGGATGAAGAAAGACCGCATCAGGGGAGCGCGGGAACCAGCCATTTCAGGTTCTCTATTAACTCTAGATTCTTAGGGAGACTGTGCCAACCAGTAGGAGCTGACCTCCGTTTTTAACCTTGCTCCTTACAAGAAGTTGACTATAAATACCTCCACATTCTATCATCGTCAATTACTGCTTTTAAACCGTTACCATATTAGTATGAAGCTTACCGGTACTGCAATCCTTTCAGCTGTCCTTCTGTCTGTGGTTTCCGCTCAAAAACCCATTGTCTCTATGACGTCCCCGTTGGCTAATACAAAGTATAAAGCTTGCTCCGACGCCATTCTCTCATGGATAAATCCTCAAGAACGTACTATTTCTGAAATTGTTCTTGCTTATGGTCCCGCAGAAGCTCTACAACCTGTAATGACTATAGCTCAGAATGTAGCTGCTAGTGATGGTCACTATACTTGGAAGATCCCATGTGACATTAAAAACGGGGACAAGTGTAGGTGTCTTTCTTTATCTTCACTATTGTAGTGGTATATACCAACCTATGATTGATCGTTAGATGCCTTTAAACTGGGAACGTCACCTAAACTAGCCTTTGCTGGCCCGTTCACCATCGAGGGCGGTGTTGGTGGAAACTTGCCATCGGGTGGCTCATCGGGTAATCCACCGACAAATAGTAATGGAAGTTCCTCTCCAGGAACTTCTACAGGGTCTGACGGCACTTCTGGCGGTTTATCCTCTTCGTCCTCTAGCGGTTCCCAAACAAACCAAACGTCTCCTTCTACGCATACGTCATCTGCGTCATCACGATCAATGACAGGCTCCTTAGTATTGGCCGGTGCAATGGTCCTGGTTGCGACACAGATAGTCTAAATATCGCTACTTACTTTTTCTACTGTTTTTTAATTCGTAAAAATTCAACTACTGCACGGCAGCAGGAGATGTTAATGTTGGGAAAATATATCTTGCAAGACTACTATCACAAAGCCTATAATAAAGAATAAAACTGCTACAATCTTTCACACCATATGTTGCATTGGGTTTAGGATGTGTACCTGTGTGAAGGGTGTCGGTTGCTTTTAGCTGGGCTGAATATTTCCAGCCCCTAAGCATGCGTAGTCCATCATGTATAAGAAAAATCAGACGTTACTTTGACCTACTAAAAATTTAATATATTGCAAAGGACGTTTTGGATTAAGCAGCGAACACAGTTATGAGCGGAGTATAAAAAGGGGTGATTCAATTGAAAGGGACTGATCATTGTCCTTTCCAAACTCAGGGTATTACATGCCTCCGTCCGTAAAGCGTCGTGCCTCGTCAATAGAGGAGGAGGAATATGGAAGCTCGTCTACAGCATTGCAAGGACCGATCGTACGTTTGAGTTATAAATAATATAAATATGTTTACAAGACTTACAATTTATGACAGGCCAATGGATCCCGTAAGAAGACAAGACTTGTACCGCACTCTTCAGAGGAAGAAGCATCGGATTCTGATGATTTAGAACTGAAAGATGAACCTGAAGTGGAAGTAACAGGGAGCGGACAGACACAGAAACCCATGGTACGGCGATTGGATTTTCTGCAGAATAACTAACGGGATCGCACAGGAATTACATGATTCTGGTACCATTGCGCGTGTGGAAGTGGTTAATTTCATGTGCCATAAATACCTAAAAGTTGACTTTGGTCCAAAAATGAACTTTGTTATTGGTCACAATGGCAGTATGTATCATATCTGTTAAATATCGTTTTGAAACTAACAATGGATAACAGGTGGCAAAAGTGCCATCTTGACAGCAATCACTATTGCGCTGGGTGCAAAAGCAAACTCAACGAATCGTGGTAAAAACTTAAGCTCGTTGATCCGGGAAGGGGCAAAGTAAGTGATAATCGTTTTATTGTTTGGTTCCGTAAGAAATCTTAAACTTGAACTGACATGAACTAGTGCTGCTGAAGTGACGGTCCGTATTACCAACAAAGGTCCAGACGCGTTTCGACACGAAATATATGGTGATTTTATCCAGGTTGAGAGAAAGATTATGAAGGATGGGATTGGAGGCTACAAGATTAAGAATGCTTCAGGAAAAACTATTTCGACCAAAAGGGACGAGCTGACAGCCATCTGTGATCATATGTCTATTCAAGTGGACAATCCCTTGATAGTATTAAGTCAGGATAATGCGCGCCAGTTTTTAAACTCCAGTTCGCCGCAAGATAAATACAAGGTAACGCTATTCAAGAATGACTTATCAAGGTATAAACTAGTTATGCTTCGCATTTAGTTGTTCATGAGGGGGACTCAGTTGGCTCAGCTCTTTGAAGATTACAACGTTGTGCGCGAAAGCATGGACACAGCTAAAGCCACCATTGAAAGAAAAAAGCAATATTTACCAGATCTTTACAAGAAAGCCAAGGAAACTGAACGTCGATACAAAGAAATTCTTGAAACACGTGAAATTGAATCCAAGATTGATGATCTGAATAATGAATTGGTGTGGGCACAAATCATTAACAAGGAAAAAGAAGTAGAAAATGCTCGAAAAGACGTGACTTTAGCTCAGAAGCAGATCGACGCAACAAAAGAGAAGATCGCTGTGTCCAATGTAGGGAGATTGATTGGAATTCCGCAAACATTCATCATTGTTATTGCCATAGAACAAAATTGGACGTTTCATTGAAGAGATCCAAGAGGTGCAAGTGCAAATCGACAATTTCAGAAATAACAACAAACCGAATTTGGAGGAGAAGCGTAAACTTGCTGCAGAAAAGATATCTCAGGAAACACGATTGCACGAGCTCCAGGTATGTAGGGATATAACGCACATTCTGAAAATTAACGCTAATTGGAACTGCATAGGCTGATATTCGTGAAATCAACGAATATTTCAAACAATCCAAGAATCGTCTTAAACGCTGCGAGCAGAATCTGGCTGCGGAGATGGCCAAATTAGAATCGAATAATCAGTCGAAACGCGACGCCATAACCGAAAAGATCAAAGAACTGGATGAATCCAAACATACAAAACTGAAGAAAAAGGAAGCACTTCAGTCCGAAATTAGTGAATTGGAACGAAGGCAGCAGGACGCGCAGGAGCAGAAGAACGAAGTGGAACAGAAGTTGAGCGCTGCGAGTCATCAACGCGACGTACTAAAGAAGAGAATCATAAATTTGAGAGCTCAGAAGGAAGATAAAATGAGAGCTTATGGTCATAAAATGCCGGAGGTGTTGAAAGATATTGAAGCCGAGACTCGATGGAAGATGGGAAAGCCCGTTGGCCCTTTTGGTGCTTACATAACACTGAATTACCCTGAATACGCTGACGTTCTGGAGCTTGTGTTAAACAAACAAATGATTTCATTTGTTGTGCAATGCTTTGAAGACAAAGCATTGCTATCCCGGATTCTCCTGCGGCAACACATGTGAGTGGGAAGAAAACCTGACTAATAGTTTTCTCATGGATATGGTTTCGTAAAGGGATCAAACGCCTATTGTTATTGCAAAACGCGATCTGTTCGATTACTCCGAAGGCGAACCAGATGAGAAATATCTAACCATTTTACGAGCATTAACTGTACGAATACTTTTAGTTGGTTATTATATTTATCGGATTTCTTTTCTTTAGTTCAAGGATGAATGGGTGAAGCGCCAACTGATCATCTCCAGCAATATCGAACAAACACTTCTCATGTCTGATCGTGCAGAGGCAGATAAAGTGATGTACAACAGGCCGCGGAATATCAAGAAGTGTTATACTAGCAAAGGTCATAGTGTTGGTGCAAAGCAGGGCATGCGAACGGATGCTTTACCAAAGATGGGAGGTCCGTCACGGTTCAAAACAGATGTTGAACCAGAGATCAGGTACGAGATGAGAAAGCAATAGTATCCCAAGAAATTAACGCGTAGGTTAATGCATTTTAGGAAGGCAGAGACCCAGTTCAAGGAAATATGTGAAACTGGGCGTCGTCTGAAAGAAGAATATCAAAAGCACGATGATGCAGAACGAATATTAAGAGGGAAAGTGAACGCATGCAGAGTAAGTACTTCCATCATTATCCTGTATCCGTTAATAAGACTTCTCTGTCAGAATGCTATTTATCAAACTGATAACGAAGTGCGTCAAGTAAATAACGAAATCCAGCGCTTAAAAGACAGCATAAAAGAAGATGAACCGGTCAATATCGCTGCCTTCGAACAGGAGAAGGAGGTAATCTTGCAATACAAGAGGTTCTAAGCATTGAGTGAATGATAATAGGAACTGGAGAGAGAAAGAAAAGTGTACGTTAAACAATTTACCGAAGTGAAGAGCGATCTACAGGCGGTGCAAGATGCTTTACACAGAATCAACCAGCGACTTGGTGAGCTCAATGGAGATGAAAATCAGCAAAGGGAAAAGCTGCGGTCATTCCAGGTCAGTGGACGTTGTAAAGAAAAAAGAAAGAAAGCCTACGATTACTGAACCAACTTAATGTTTAGGAGGAGATTCAGAAGATCGAAGAAATGAAACTTAAGGAGATGCAAAATAAAAACGCGCTGCAAGAGAGGCTGGATCAACGTATTACAAGGCTTGAAAGTTTCAGAAACGTTGTTCTGCAGTTAGAAAAAACATGCGAGGTATGTTAGCAACGGCTAAGTAACGTCGTAGCTAATATACACTTGTAAGGAATGGAAACGTCAAGCGCAGGATGAATATCCTGAACGTGTAGAAACAAAGCTTACTCCTCAAGAACTGCAGCGTAAGATCGAGCATTTGGAAGTTTTGCGAGAAGAAAAGGAGAAAGCGTAAGCGATTTTCTTTCTTATGGTATGTTATTTAAACTGGCTGTTTTCTGTAACAGAGTTGGCGGCTCCTTGGAAGAGGTGGAGAAAGAGGCAAAGGACGCACTTATGGCGTGGAGTGAAGCAAAAAGTACTCTTTCGAGCATGGAAGTACTCCTTCACGTAAGAAAGGCTTAATATATTGCCACATATTAAGACATACGGCATGTAGAACTTGAAGAAGATGTTAGATGAACGTATGGTTCGCTGGGATAATTTCCGCATGTATATGTCATTAAGTGCTATGGGCCATTTTACGTATTACATGCATAAGCGTGGCGATAGCGGGCAACTTAGATTTTATCACGAAAAGGAGCGCCTTGAGATTAGGGTAGGAGTATGAATATACTTATAGGACATGCAGGTTAATGTTGTCTACCGTAGGTTGCTACTGGTGATCAGTTCCGTAAAGGTGGTTCACGCAAGAAAGATTCCAAATCACTTTCCGGTGGTGAGAAATCGTTTTCCCAAATTAGTCTACTTCTTTCCTTGTGGCATGGTATTGCTTCACCCATCTTATGGTAATTGTTTGAACAATGCTATAAGTGATACTGATCTGTGTTTCATAGCTTGGATGAATTTGACGTTTATATGGATGCTGTCAATAGAAAGCAGAGCATGAAGATGATGGTATGACGGACGGTTGCTTCCATGTTCTACGCTAAACTTTTTGTGTAGCTCGACTCTGCCTCAGAGAATAGCTCGCAGTACATTCTTATAACTCCACAAGGTATGTACATCATCCAGCTATTTCTGTTATGTTCGTGAGCTCATGATAATCACTATTCTGATTTCATTAAACAGAGGCTAGCAATATGCAACCTGGCCCTCTCGTGACCATCCATCGTCTTGCCGACCCTGAGCGTCGCCAATAGTTCCTTTCTGCATTTAAAGATTAGAAAGCATCATGTATAAAGCAGCAGATGACCATTATTGTATCATACAGTACGTTCCCCTCTATTTGTAGTTCATAACTTTGCGAAAAATAAAAGGAAAGTATGAGGGTTAAAACCATGGACCTTGAGGTAGATTTTCGTGATACAGCTTCTCAAGGAAAATAGCTGAAGAGTGGGTGCTGACTCTAAGGCTTGGTTTATTTTGTGCGTGCGTAAAAAGATGTATAAGAGAGAATGCAGTAAGGGGAAATGAAGACAAATATACAGGTAAATTATCCTTCTCGCCATTGGTGCTGGCAGGCTTCGTTGCAACATTTATAGAAAATAGAAGAAGGTTCATCAGCAGATCGGATTTGGATCTGCATGAAGTATGCCTTTTCATGTTCACATTTTGGACAAGTAGCTAATGTACGTATGGGTTAGATTATACGCAAGGGCTCAATGTTCATTAACGAACCTTCAGTGGTATCCACGTTTTCCCACGCTTTCGCGCCTCCAAGTACGTCATCGACTTCTTTTCGCTTTAGCAGTTTGCGAGTTGTGTGCTAGCAGATCGGTTAACAACCTATTTTTGATCCAGTCCCGCGGTCAAGGATGACATACTCGGCTTTGAATCGCATATTGATAGGGACAAGTCTGGCAAAAGAACATTTGTCCCGCTTCATTCTCCACGAGAAGAAGGTTGGAACAGTGGGGACAAAATAACATTGCCAATTTCTGTGGAAGGGAAACACCAATGCGCTCGTTAACTGGATGGCCATTGTCAGCTAAAACTTGCTTGTGACTGCTACAACGAGAGAGATCGAATGGTTAAAGTTTGCAGTGAGCTTCTTGTCTGTGCATATACTACAATAATAATGAAATCACCTGTCGATGATGTGCCAGACGAACTCTATTATTTGGGTAAAATAAAGACAGTCAATTGGTTTTTAACATGCTTTTCTTATACAGCAGTTAAGAGGAGGGGTTTTCCCCGCAAAGGCTACGACGATACCACCTGCAAACGATCCTAGCGTCATACAATGTCAACACTTCATCGTCTTGCACGAAAACGGATTTGATAGATCTGTTTAACAAACACGTAGCAGCTAATAGAGAAGCCATCCTATTTGCATATCAGCAGCAAATGGAGGAAAAACAAAGACTGGAGTCAGTACCATCTCTAGGACGTGGCCAACGTATGCGTCAACGATCCAAAAGATTTGAAGATAATGAGATTAAGACTGAACTTGATTCTGATTCCTTCAGCAACTTGCGGAAAAAAGCAAATATTCAAGAGTCAAAGAAGGTATTTTGCGATATAACCCAGACGCGTAATATCTTAACATCTTTATTTCCGATATCCAGAAAAGAGGTCAATTCAACACGTTTTCTCTACCTATGACACAGCAAGCAACACAGATGAAGGTAATTGATAGACGGTTTATAAAGCGCGTGTTTAACCCTTTACATTGGGCTTCAGGAATTAACCAAACCAGAGTCCACGGATGAGATCAATTTCACAAACCCTGCAATAGGGGATTCAATTGTGCCATCGGATGAAGACCAGCAGTCATTAACGAAATCTCACTTTACCGATAGACAACCAACGCCTGAAGCGTTTACGAAACATAGACCTAGATCTCCCCTTATTATGCCAAAATTTCACAAGACACCTACGGGAGATACGGATGACCATAAACAAAACGGAGAACATATTAAAGAAGCCAATGATGCCGATTATCATGATAGCGATGAAGATGACTATGACTATTCTGCTGACAGCAGTGACTTCGAAGATACCGATGAGGAGCTGTATGATGACGACTTGAACGCCGAGGAGGTTACGATGCTATTGAAAGGCACGTATAATTCTCATATATTTCTATCTATACTAATATAGATTTAAAGATCAAATGGATTATGAGAGATCCACTGCAGCAGCACGCTACGAAAAACCCTCGACGGAAACTCTGCTTCCAAGGACAATAGTTTTCTTGCGTAGTGCGAAACGACACGTCCGCATCGTTTTCGCTGCTCTTGCTTTTTGTGCTCTATCTAGTGCTTTGCTGTTGGCTATTGCTCGCCATCGCAATGGATATTGTAACTCAAGGAGTGATGTTCCGCATGGTTAGTTATCTGTTAAGCAAAGCTAGATAAGAGTAATATACTCAATTTTCGGTTTAGAGACCCATATAAGTAGTTATCTGCCGTCGCTTTGTATCCCATGCCCTACGCACGGTAACTGTTATGATGGTGAATTACAGTGTCAAGTTTTGTTCACCAGACGACGACGACTCTATAACTTTCGAGGGCTACTGCCCATCGCGGATGACTGCGTGCATGATTCCAAGTTAGGAAGATACGTTATGCGTGCTGAAAAACGCATCAAGCAAGTTCTGGCTCAAATCCAAGGTGATACAGTGTATAAACATGCGCTTAGAAATCATGGCAGAACGGAAGACGCCCCAATAGCAAAGACGAAAATAACCGACGTTATTCGCATTTTAAGGGACGACAAAAAGGTTTGGTTCTGGTTGAAATGATTTGGAACCATTGCTCATATCAATTTCTAGTTGAAAATGCCGGACAACAAGTTCGAAGAAGTAATGGCAATCGCTGTTTTATCTGTAACTTCTGATCCAACGGTTTACCACTATCAAATGCAAGTGCATAATAATAACAGTACGCAAACAAGGCACTGACTTGTATGTGTATTACAGAAAGGAAGAGGATTACTTTGGGTCAGAAACTGTGACCATTTCGTTATGGTGCGAGCTTCAGATACTTTTAGCGAAGCTGCAGCAAACACTACTAGGTTGTTACTGTTACGAAGCTGAATTTTCTTGACTAACGTTGCTACATAGTTCTTTTATGTTCTTTGCCTGTTCTGATTTTTGCAACATATTCATACCGTTGGTACAGGCAATCTCAAAGGAAAATGGAAATGCAGATCTCCAGCTTACTGGAAATTCTCCGTGAAAAGGTAAGATAACAAGAAGCGCATATGTGGATAATTTAGGTTTGTTGTTTAGAGCGAAAAGCATTTACAAGATCCTGTAGGGTTTCCTGATCCAGGATGTCCTGTATCGCAACTCCGTGCCACAGTAATGGACGTTAACAACCCGCGCACATTAGATGAATGGGGGAAGATTACAGCAGCAGTGGTCAATCATCCACACATCCAACGGCGCGTACACGAAGTGCGCGGCGAGCCTTGTGAATTCTGGGAGTTCAGAAGTTAAAATTTTTCTATGCTATGCTCTATCTATTGAGAAGCGCCGAATAAGTTAACAGATGCAATATTTAAGTATAGCATAATTGTGCAGTTGTAAATAAATTAAGGGTATCGGCTATCCCAGGGCGACACAATGGATGCATACTGTGTCTTCGCAACCTATTCCGGTAGATTTACTTGATAGTGGTATAAAGCAATCGACGGGACCGAATTCATCTTGCTCGTTGTTGTCTACAAGGAGACGTAGTGCGATGCCAGAATTAGAATGTGGATTTGCATAATCACCTTAAACACCTTAGTACGTGAGGAAAATGATTTGCTACTCTTTTTTTCGGCCTAACATGTGCTATCTTCCGCGTGGATTTACCTGGGTTATCGTTACCGAAATCGTGAACACGTTCTGTTGCTCTAATATGATTTCTTCCTACTGTTTATGTCTTGCACCCTGTTATCTCACTGTCTCGTATAGTCATTCGGCTCAATGCTGGATGATTCCTGCCGTGCTATTATGTTTCGAAATATATTTCTGTTTCGCCGTTACAGTCCACTTATGTTTAAGTGTTAGGACCTATGCAAAAGGGATGCCGGCCCTTACATAGATATGCGCCGTCTCCAAATCGATCCTTTATGCCTTACAGAACGATATTCCATTTTCATTCCTTTACAGCTAGCACTTACCAGACGAATATAAACAACGTTTGTTCTTTTTGCTGACATATGCTTGTCCGATCCTTTGATTGTACGCATGCACGGGGTGGATTGGCCTAATGCGACTACGGTTGGGATTTCGCAGTATTGTTTATTTTTAGTGCCGTTGTTATCTTTCACAGTTACTACTTTTTATTGAATTATATTTTGCGCTACTTTGAAACAAATTTTGCGTCGATGAAAGAACCAAGTTTGCGCTAAAGGATAAGACAATATGTGTCATTAGTGAATAATTTATGCAGGCAGTACATTTTACTTACATGAACTTGATTCTCCAGTGGACGCAAAATTCATTCGAGTAGCGTGAGATATAATTCATGGTTAGTAAATGGGTGTGGTATTATTGATGCCTCCTACTTACCCCCAAAGCGTATCTCAGCACCCGGCTGGGCGCCCACGCTCCACCAAATCCATGATGGGCGTGAGCACGAAAAGAAAATGTCCGGGAATGTGGCCTCCGGCACAAAGAGCCCACCCACCTACCCAATAGAGAATGTTTTGGTTGCTACGCCGTTAGACTACAGAAGAATCAAAGTTAGGAATCACGATAGCATTTTGTCTGGTTTATTGTCTTACCGCTTTGTTAGATTTCATATGTCCGAAATCACCCAATGTTTCAGATTGTCTTGAATGTCCGGAAGTGTATGTTGTCCTTGCTGTCGGAGACGGATACTTGCTGCAATTGATCAGAACAGAGTGTACAATGAAAGGCATTCGTAATATGTTGTCCAAGAGCTATAGTGTCCTGAGATTACATGGCTGCATAATAATAACAACATTCGATCTTGTCCTACCTTGTTTCACCCAATGCTTCTCTTGAAAGATGCCTTGTGCATACTTTTTTTCCAAAGTTGTTTGTATTTTCTGGAAGAATTAATGTTATTAAATGATAATTGTTGTAGTGGTAGGAAATTACCTTTCTGTTGAGAGTCCATCATGTCATTCAGTACTCTTCTGATTTCATACATGGAACATTGGTCTAGCATACTAGAATCATGTGGTTATATAACTTTGTTATGTCTGTGCGCTTTGACTGACCAGACAACTTTTTTCACACATCAGGTTGACAAAGATGGCAATAGATCGTTTAATCGAAACTGCAGCAAAAGATAAAGCCAAAAGAAAGGATGAAACGGGACTACACGTCGTCTTATCAATGAAAGGACGCGTCATGTTATGAAGCGTTAATGTTGGGGTAGTTGCGCTGATAGGGAAATTGGTGTCATTTGATGTCTCAAGTTCCGTGGAACCGAAGATGTCGTTCGAACAATGACTTCTAGTAGATATGGATTCGTTTATTTGACCAGTAGCTGCTCATACGTTGACAAAGTCATGACTCTGAAAGATCAAACCTAAGGTGTCACGATTAATAGCGTGAATCTATTTATGAAGTTAGAGAACATTATCTGTCGCAAAATCATATATTGTTATTCATATGACATTGGAAAGTTGATCCGTTTCCTTGAAAGCTAGGGGTAGATACGAGGCATTTCTTTTTGGGGTAAACGTAGCAAATGGTGCCGATTGCTTGATAAGATGCAGCTTGAGACAACAGGTGTACAACTTTATTACTCTAAAGTATATGGAGTCTTTTCCTAAGTTGCACAGTCAACATGATGTTAACAGAGAATCGAAATCGCATGCATACGCACGAAAGAGTCAAGAAGCCTAATACTAAAAATGAATGAAGACGTTATGACTTTTCATAGAAAGCCTAATAAACATAAGGTGTTTTTTTCCAATTGGACCATAGCAAGGCATTGACAAATTTACGTTTCTACTTTAAACTATAGCAAAACGGAGCAAAAAGAGTATCTATCTTTGGATAACATGCAACAACATCAGAACGCAGATATTTCATCCAATCACTCAGAGTTAATTTTTATATTCCGCAAAAACTGAATCCCAGTCCACAAATGAGAAATAGAAATGCGCAAACAAATATGAAAAGCACAGTTACTATTATCCTTGTTGAAAGTCAGTTTCCATTAAAAGTTTGACCTGCCCTTTGCCCGTTTTGCCATTTCCTGTTTACAAGCCAACTTTGCCATTCCCGTTAGCATCTCCGACTCGCATAAAAACTAATCGGAATGACAGCCTGTTAGTAAATGCACTTTGCAGTAACTATGCAATATAGTGACACTAACAATTGCACTCATTGTTGAGCTGGTTGATATCCACGATTTCGTCCAAAATTTACAACACAAGCGGCTGGCATGAACCAGAAACGTCCTGATTATTATATAAGATACATCTGTCAAATTAAGATTGTAAGCTTCTTAGAAGAAGTGAACAGTTTGTTTGTCTCTCTTTTCTTAAATCAGATATTTATAACTGATTGATGCTTGATTTCTACAATAAACTTCAGACTCACTAACTAGCTTTTAGGTGATTGAGACATCCTTTCCTGTTTGTCTGTTGGTAGCAATCTATGGTAAGTAGATATGCTTGTAGCAAAGATCCTTGTCTCCAGTTATCACCGAGGAAAAAGAAGGTCTGGGTAGAAGAAGATCACATATCTGCTGTATGCATTGGCGGATTTGCTGTATTCCGGAGCAAGCAGGATTGTTCAAGCTAATCTTGCATTCTGTCACTTGAATAGACTCTAACTTTATATCATACATAAGCTTTTTCAGGGGCAGTCTCAGAAATCAAAGTATGCCAGAGATGCATGGCCTGAGAGTTGTTGTGTATCCCTGTGTTATGTTCACACAAAGCACAAAAAAAAAGGACACAGTTGCCGGCTGACTCCGCTGCGCATGTCTTTTCGCGCCCAGACATTGGCGCCACAGTCCCATATACCCCGTTTACCCGGGTAACGAAAATTTTTTGTATGGCGCACATATTGGGATGTTGTGCTATTTTTAATAGTATATACAAAAAGTACTCCATGATATTACAGCCAAATATAGGGAAGAGAAAAGGAGGGGAGAGGAAGGAATGGATACAGATATATATGTATAATGTATGTATATATGGGAAATTACACGCGTTTCCAACCATAGCGGCCGTACGGATACTGCTGCGTCCAGACTTGAACGGGATTGTTCCGACGACGAATGATAGCGTATTGGATCAGAGCACCAACAATAGCCAGACCGAGACAGCCTCCTAACATACCACGGACTTGTGGAGAAGAGTTCACCACAGCAGAGACATCATGCACATGTTGGAAGTTGCTGACAGCTTGAGCGAAACCGGTTTTGGCGTACAGATCGATACCGATGAAGATGGCAAAGGCACCCACAAAGGCTGTGGAGATGACCACCATCGGTCTTTCCAAGAAGGCCATCAGGACGACACCGGCAATGATAAAACAGACGATCAAAATAGCACGACCCCAGTTGGTCTGGATCAAGCCTGCGGTGGACCAGGACAAAAGCCAGAGCGCGGCCATATAACCGAGCAAAGCACCCAAAAGGTAGACTGCTAAGAAGAAACAGCAGGATAGCAATAGACCTGCAAGGACACCAACGACAACACAAACAACAAGTAAGATTGTTTCGGTATTTGCTCCGTAGTTATCCTTTGCATTTGTCAAGACTACGTAGGCAACGCTGGAACCACTGTAGAAGCCGACAAGGAACATGGTGAAATGCTGATGAACTCCGCCTGCAAAGCAAAGGTAGCCACCGGTGATGAATAAAATGATACTGAGAACAACATTATGGACTGTTACAGAGACTCCGTTAACTAAGTAAGAAGATCATAAATTTTAATACACACAGGTTTTCATGGATCACAGAGAATAAAGAGATGGGATTTTTTTCCTTACTTGGTAGATTAATTGTGTTTTCGCCTTCTGCACCGGTTACGACGGGAGCGGCAGTAGCCATAGGGCCAAGCAGAGACAACAAGAGGGCTGTCAAAGAGAAATAAAATAATGCTGTTTGAAGGGTAGGCTTCGTCATCAGAAGAAGTAGTAAAGAGGGAAAAGATGTGTTTTTTGAACAAACGCTTCGTAGTGTTGCGCTTTTGGGGGTTTTTATAATTTTTTTCTCTGATTGTTACACAACAGCCAAATTCTTGGCACTAAAAACGGATTCTATTTTTACACAATGCGCAGAAAGGAGAAGAGAAGAAAACAGCGAAACGGACTAAATAAGAAAGAACAAGATAAAAGATCTTATTGTTTGGCGGTCACCTCGGCCTTAACAACCTTGGAGTTTTGACGCATCACTAAGCTCAAGTTGGTTTGAGCATCCACAGTAACTTGGACTTCAATCTTATCCTTCGATTCCAAAGGAAGGGCAGCTTCAAGCAACAAATTGGCTGGCTTGATCACAACCTTGGTCACAATTTCGGGTTCCTCTTCAATAGGCTCTTCACCTTCTTCAACCTCAATTGGAGCAACAGGAATCTCGGTCTTTTCAATCGTATGGTCACCTTCGTGCAGGGCCAAGTAGGCGTGGGTCTGATCTGCCGATGCAGGACTGAATTCGAATACACGACGGGCAGGTAGTGCAGTGCCCCGGGGAATGATCGTCACAAACTCACCATTGGCATTGACAACACCAATGGCCTTCTGAGTTGAAGGTGCGAGTGTCACAACGGGATGCATCGATGCATCCACATCTTCCTTGTCAAAACCAGCCACAAGCGATCCCTGGATGGCGCAGCCACGTGCAACCACCTCATCAGGCTCAATCTCCGAAGCACGGATGTGGGTCGTCTCCGAAGTGAAGATTTCTCCCATCTTGACAGTCAACTTTGGAATACGGGCAGCACCACCAACCAAGATAACCTGTGCATCACAGAAGAGTATATTAGACAATCCTCTTATAGCCTGATTCCTTCTTTTCCCATGGTTCCAAACGTTACCTCATCAATCTCCGATGCATCCAAATCGGCTTTAGCCAAAACCTCCCGAATGACCTCGAGAGTCTTGGCAAAGACCTTGTTAGACAGGATTTCAAAACGCATACGGTTGATAGTGCTATGGAAATCCAGACCATCTGCCAAAGATTCAACAAAGCAAGGAGCGGAGTTGGCACTGGACAACATCTTCTTGGTCATCTCAACCGCACCACGCAACTTAGCCAATGCCTTAGCGTTGCCAGTGATATCGACCTTGGTCTTCTTCTTGAATTCAGCAACAAAATGGTTGATCAACAGATCGTCAAACGAGGCACCACCCAACTTGGTATCATGTGCTGTAGCAAGAATAGAATAGATACCCGAACGGACGGTCAGCACGGTCACATCAAACGAATGACCACCCATATCGCAGACCACGATGGTCTTATCCTGAGGATCCTTAGTCGAGGATTGTTGACCAATGCCATAAGCAAGGGCAGCAGCAGCAGATTCATGAACCAATTGGATCACTTTAATACCGGCAGCTTCAGCAGCCTGAGTCAATTGTTCGCGCTGTTTCTCAGTGAAGTAGGAAGGAACAGCCATCACAGCACCATTGACAGAAGTACCCAAAAAGGCCTCAGCCGATTCACGGATATGGCGTAAGAACTTAGCAGACACTTCTTGAGCTGTCAAGACTTTCTTTTCTTCGGGGAATGTGATCTCGTAGGCAGGCAAATTGTCCTTGTTGACGATAGGAGCGGCCGACCCCGTCAGAGTCTCTGATTCAGCAAAGCTGGAGATTAAAAAAAATAGAAAAATGACATCAATATACACCCGTTCTTCGTTCGAATCTTCCATGCAAACTTATTTTTCCTTACGTCTTGCCAAGCACAGCGCGGAAATTGGCCACAGTCGTGTTGGGATGACGAGCGATATCTGATTTAGCCTGGGAACCAACAACCTATATAGACATATCTTCACAGTAAATCTTCCGCAAACTTTTTCCTATACTCTTATTCCCCCCTTTTTTCTTTTGCTCTATTACCTCTTCTTCACCATGGAAAGCAAGGACAGAAGCGATCTGTCTGTCACCTTCCTCATTGGCGAGACAATCGGCACGGCCTTCCTGATAACACCCCATCGGGTGGACGCACTTTAGCAAATATTCTTCATCGCCATGGAATAAATAATGGTGATTTACCTTGTTCAGGTACGCAATCGATGTGTACGATGTGCCAAAGTTAATGCCGATAACAGTGTTGGTTTCGCTCATGGTATGCTATATACAGTTGCAAAGGAGTAAGGGGATCAGGCAAACACTCTTGCTATCGAGAAAAAAAAATTTTGTGGCTCATAGCGGGTCACGTCGCGGGGCGGACAATGAATACGGCGAGCCCTGACAGCGCGAATCGAAATGGAATTCCCCTTTTGTGAATGACAGCTCTGATTCGATCTCACCGTGCCAACAACGTATGTACCCAATTTCAAAAGCATAGGGATGAAGCTCTTATCGATGATAAGTTTTTTTATAGCAATGCTAAGTTACCATTCAATAAATATAATATATAAAGAGGATTGTCCTGCCTCACTAAACCTTCATGTTGGTAATTTACAGTTTTGTTTGAAATGTTATGCTTCATGAATGCTCCTTTACACCGTTTTCTTTATGACATGGGTGGATCCTGAGTGGCAGAATTCATTGATTTGGCTTGGTTCACTGTGTCCCGCATGATATCAAGCTGAATCTCAAAACTTTCCAACTGACGCTTCGCTTGTGTAAGCGAATCTTCTTTCTCGTTCAACAACGTTCGCAGTCTCAAAACATCATCCATACTTTCCACAAGCTTCTGTCGTACGGTGGCTGTTTCATTACGTGCAGCCAGTCGAGATGCTTCAAGTTGGGACAGCTGAACTCGCATTGGTGACAAATCTTCCATCAAAGCACTGGCTTGGGTCAAGGCGTCTGCCAGTTGGTTCGTTAAATCGGCGATGCGCACCGCATTGTCGCGAACCTGTGCTTCCGCTTTCATCGCTCGACTGTGAACATCTACAAGTTCATCAAGCGTTTTTTGGTGTGCTTTGCGAGTTTCTTCTGCAAGCTCATGCGCCTCTTTGGCCCGTTCATCCGCTGACAGTCGTTCAGTATGATCAGATTGCGCCTGTTTCTGAAGCTTTTGTAAAAGCCGACTGTTATTCTCGTTTTCCTGAAGAGCAAGTTCCAATCGTTTTTCCAGTTCTTCAGTACGTTGTACTTCAATTTCAGCTAGTGCGTCACCCTGCTTATTTCGTACAGAGTAATATTTCGCCTTGAAATACGCAGCTTCTTTCAATGCAGCCAAACGCATTTGATTTGCCTGATCAACCGCTTTCGATGCTGCTGTAGCTTGCTCTATTACCTGATCCTTGACTCGTTGCAGTTCTGCTTTCATCATGAGAAGCTGTTCAAACATTTTCTGCTTATCAGGATCGCTGTCCTGCAGCTCGATCAAATCCAGACTATCTTGTATGTTATCTGATGCTGGACTTTGAATACCCTGTGTTTTTCGTGCAATAGATAATTCTGCCCTCCACCAGTGCTCTCTTTTCTTCATTTGGTCTATAATCGCTTCTTTGGCTTTGATCTCTTCCATCAACGCTTCACGTTCTTCATTCCATGCCGCTTCATATTCCCGAGTAATCGACCTTTCACTGTCTCGCCTCATATTATTACCCACTGCGCATATTGATGAAGATCGCGCCGGCGGGATAATATCGGCAGCAGAAGTCGTTGTGTGGACGTCAGATGTACGGATCCCTGCTGTTCTGACAACATGGGAACCATTGTCACCAACACTATCATAGCTGAATCTCGCCGTGTCATAAATATGGGAATTAAGACTGATACCCTCGCGGGATGGACGAGGTGGTGGTTTCATAGTGTTTTGATTACCATCTTGCAGAGGTGATCCAGATCGTGGCATGCGATCCAGTCCGTTTGTAATGAGTTGCTTTATCGGCATATCTTCCATTAGAAGCTGAGACGCTTGATTGTGCCTATCTTCAACGTTTGTATCGCTCTCCACTGTTTTAAACGAATGACGTCGAGCACGTCTTTTTGCCGCCTCCGGAACCACTGAAGTCACATGTCCTTTCGCTCTTGCAGGCTAAGCATAAATTCATGAATATATGTTATAAGACTGAATGCAGTACTCACAGATTGATAGGAATTTTTAGGAATTGGAGTGGATGATGACGGTTGAGGACTAGGCATTTCAAACGGAAAAGTTCCAATAGAGCTTTGCTCGTTATGTTCCGGATGGATTCTAGACCTATCATGATGCTGTCGTGGCGATTGAAGTGGAGTACTCTGTGAAGATTCAATGCGTCTTTCTACGTCCAGTACTGGAGGTTTTACTGCTCGCGTACTAAGAGGTTCTCCACCCAATGTACTATCTGATGTATGCACTGAAGATGATGGTGGCGGAATTGGATCAGCAAATGACGATATGTCTTCCGGAGGGTATTTGATTTTGGCTGCCAATAGGTCAAATAATTAGAGTCCGTATTTGTTTTACTCATCATTGTAAGAATTACCGTTATCCAGCACATAAACCATCGAAGCATCTTCCATTTTCCCGGCAGTAGCTTCACCACCAAGAACATACATTTTGTCCTTGAGGGCTGTGAATGTAAAGTCATAACGTGCAGAAGGTGTTGGACCCATATTTTGAAAAATATACCAACGCTGACCTTGTTGTTCAGATAAATAAAATGATAGAGCGGTGAAGAATCAAACAATGACCTACTTCTAACTTTAAATGCACACAGATCTCCTAACTCCTGCGAATCCGAGTCTCGGCCGCCAAAAATATACATGATACCATCAACAATGGCAGCACAGCTACTCTCCCGAGGGACAGGAATATAACCAACAGCTGCAATTTTCGTCCAGTAGCCAGTCAATAAATCGTACGACCAGATATCGTTATAAAAGTGACTGTATCCAACGCCTCCAAAGCTACAGACAATAGTTACCATAATCAGCGCAACCACTCAAAGAAATTAAGACTTTACATGTAGAGCACATTATCGTGGATGACGGATACGTGGCCTGCTCTGGGTGTGGGCCCTTCATTCTTAGGTACAACTAATTCCCACTTTGTGTGTATCGGGTCTAGTCCATGTTAGTTATCCCTACTAGACCTTATGTCAAACATTACATGTATTCATATTAAGCATGTACAGGTCGTTGAAGAAGCGCCCTTCCCGCTGTCCTCCCCACAGATACAGGATTCCATTGGACATTGTTAATGAATGCTTCGCCCGTTCCATAGGAGGTGAGCCTTCTACATTCACTCGTGTCCATTGTCGAGAAGCTTGAACAACGTGAATTGTTGTTTAGTGTTTTCGGCAAGTTATAGTAACTGACTTACTCGTATTTAACATATACAGATGTGGATCCCATGGTTCATCTGGTGTAATCGGTGCTCCACCATACACTGCCTTAGATATCAATTACACATGGTAAGTTTTAGTTCATTACTACGTACACAAGGCATAATTTCCAGCGGACACCATAGACGGGAAAATACGGGGAGGAGGAACATCTCCTGTAGCTTGGAGAAAAGTTGCCGACAGGTTATCTAAGTTGAGTAGACAGCATGTGAGTGTATGTGCACCACCAAGTGAGTGAAACACTGCACCTACTGGGATTGATAAGAAATAGGTCCTTTTTGTTGATACCTGGGTGGTTTCCCCCGTACACGACAATATTGTCCCCTACAACAGCAGCAGCATGGCCAGAACGAGGTAACATACTGTGGCTCCCACCAAGCTTTCTTTGGGACCAAGGGAAGATCGACTTGTCATTGTTATTGTTCTTTGTTAATTTAGGGAACAAAGGCATGGCACACAAAGAAACTGGTAAGTGAACGAAGGGGAAATGTGGAAATGAGCTGACACCTCAGTAATCTAACGGTACAGAACTCCGAGATGGAACAATAGAATACAAAAGGAAAAAAAGGAACCGGGACAACACGAGGAATGAGTTATCGGTGCTTATAGCGGAGGGAAAGAGAAAGGGGTGTCGGGTTGTATTCTGTGTATGGGCGAATATATGGGCATATAAGAACAAGTGCGCGTCCTACTTGAAGGGATCACTACTTTCCTTTTGCAGTTTGCCGTCAGGTAAACCTTAATTGGCCTAGGCATAACTTGTAAATACATAAAAGAATATTAGCATACGTTCTTAATCAGAAAAATGGCCTATTCCTGGTTTACTAATTTTGGGCTTTGTTCTTGGCACTTTGTCCGAAGCACTTCGTTGACTCATGTCCAAAGGCGTTCCACGAAAGAATTGTACATGTTCTTCAAAGTCACGTACAGATTCCTATCCACTCAGTATCACTCGAACGGAAAAGCGGGGAGTTACCAAGAAAACAGCTCCTTATCGTTCATCTAGACTTACATGTATCTTCCTTTTCCAATACATCAACGATGGATTTAATAACTGCTTTGCCGGTCCATTCCAAAGCTTTTGCAGCATCCAAAGGATATTTTTAGGTATTCCCATAACATCCCTGATAGCTGCCGCGCTTGCGAGGTAACACACGATGTTCAAAGTAGTGCTGTGATCCCACTCTTGTAGCAGACTTCATTTAAGACTAATACTAGGAGTATCCTTCTTTCGTCAAGCAGATAGTTTGAAGGGGATGATCAAAGATGGCAGCACAAATATGACAAATCAATCCTACCCAAAGCTGCAGGAGGCAAAGGTGACAACCATCATACAACGAACCAAAACAAGACATACGCGCCTAACATAGATATACGATGAGAAACAAGCCTTTTTCCGCAGATATCAATATCCTTGTATGTTATAGCTGAACAAGGCTGGAATGTCATGAAAGAGGGCGTGTTGAGCTTACTACAATTATCGGAGTTACACAAAACGCGCTGGCCATGCATGCTGCAGATGAGGTGCCCAGCAATCACTTCCCTAACCGATATTAATGTTGTTACTATGGAGTTTTTTCTTGAAGCTCGTCATAATCGAAATGGAATCAGATAAGAATGGCTCAACATATAAACTTAAAGATAGGGCTTAGACAAAAGTTGGAGTAATTGGTCGGAAACCATGATGCAGACGTCTATAGTTTCTTCCAATGAAGGTTTAGCCTAACTGCATCAACCATGACGCTGCAATAACATAGTCAGACACTTTAACCGTAAGCGGTAACATGTATACATGTAGAGTAACACACTCTTTGCTTCGTTTTATCAATATTTGGAATTACATTACTTTGGCAATGCTGTGAACCATTTCCTATAGAAAATATAAATCACGATGAATAAGCGTGGTATAAATAACTTGCCTCCTTGGAAATCAAATGGCATGTCTTTTCGACAAGGTTGAGCAAGGAGTTGATATCATTGGACCAATCGTTCAGGATTTGATTGGCATCCTTCTTCACCTGGAAAGAAACGATGCCGGCAGTACGATCGATTCTTGCGTAAATAGTCTTTGACACGACCAATTTCGATAAAAATTCCTCTGTCTCCTATAAATTAACAATGAATAGAATTAATCTTCGTCATCACATAATCTGATTGCCATACGCGTTCGTTCAAATCCAGTAACTGAGTCAATCGTTTCGTTGTCACACGAGTATAGTACTTAGCAACCACTCGAATGTTATGCTCAATTACTCGATGATGAAGCTCTTTCCAGGCCTTTTGACCTAGCTCCGTTGACCGATCAAATATTGGGTTTCCACGTAATTCACCACCATACATCTCCTCGAACTTTGGCCATCTCATCAATTCGCTTGTTACAAAGCATTTCGCTAATTCCCTAAGCCTTAGGTAAGCCATAGACGGTTGAAATGAAGAGATCACGTACTGATAAAGGGGGATCTGGGCTAGCTGTGTATCTTGATAAAGTCGATGCAACAAATCGGACTGTTCGTTGTCATAGGGGGAAAGGATGACGAAAAGAATAGCGTATCGAAGGGTCTATATTGTCGTTAGTAGAAACATAGATGAGTAATATCATACTTCTTTCCAAGCAGATTCGTCCTGCTTGATCGATTCTGAATCGTAGATTTGCATATAGAACTTATGTACGTTCAAGTAATGACCTTCGTGCAATGCATGTTTGATCATGAGATTGTAGAATTTCAATTTTAAATCCTAAAACGAAGTAAATACAGGAATAATTCCGCTAAATTTGGTACCTCGTTTTCTTTCTCCTTGAAAAATTTGGTATTGATCTTTTTTGAAATAATCTGGGTCCGGATGTAATCATGCTTGGCCAGGCAAAGGCGCATTTGTTCCAAGATGAACTGAGTTTTTTCACGCTTTTCCATAGATCCAAATGTTTCCACCTACAGCACCTAATTGGTAAAAAGGATTAAGGCTAATGCTTGCTTAGTGATACCTGAAGTTCCTGAAGTATATTTGCAGCCTCAGTGATATTTCCCTCATCTTCCCGGATCTTTGCTAACATTTGAGTAATACGTGCACGTTCGACTTCAACATAGATCTATGTTCAAGAGGGCATTAATCACATGCAATTAAATTGATATTAAGTACTTTTCCATCTGTCACTGTACGCAATGTGTCGATTAATTCCAACTTTGTTTCCATATTAGGTGTAGAATCGAGGTACGTCATAGTTTCTTGGATCATTTTTGCCGTCGCCTAAAGTACATAAGAATGTATGATAGCATACTATTAAACTTACCATTTTAAGCTGACCATGCTTCTTCGATAACAAGACGATCTGTTCGTTTAGCAGTTTCCAATCTCTGGCTTTGAAGCATAATTTAACAATATGAACAAGAATCCGGCCAGTGGATGCAGCATCAGCAGCCTGCCGTATAAATGGATTAGCCTATTCCTCTCGAGTTTTGTTCACTCAGACTTACATTACGCGCTTGCTTTTCCAAAGAAAAGAGTTTCTCCAAGGCTTCGTTCAGTTTTCCATGCTATATAAATGTCAATATTAAAATGCAATATAAGCCGTCAGAGACATACTTCAGCAAGACCTTCTGTCTCAGGCAATAAAGCGTCAACCTGAGGACTGAAGTCCTTCTCCATTTTCTCTATCTTCTCATCTGACATGATTGCGTAAGTCTAACCTCGAAGCAGTTGAATTCAGTGGAATGGGACCGGATATTCATACGAATTAGAGAATTGGGACCGGCTATTCCACACAGGTGATCCGCACCGTGTGCGTCATCAATTCTCGAGCAGGCCACCGCACCGTGCCGTCCCGGACGTCCCGCACGTCCCGCATATTTGATTTAACGGAAACCATCAATGACTAAAGAATATCTTATATCACTATTTCAAACTCTATTTGTTACTTCGCTAGTATCTTTATCCTTTGTATAATAATTATTGTTGCTCTTCTGCTGATGCAATTGTTTGATTATCTGTAAAACGATCCGATGCAGGACAATAACCGAGCCATGCCAGCAAATATTAACACCTGCAACAGTACGAAAAATGGCGTCCAAAAGATTTTTTGTCCGAAAGACCGTGAATAGAAAAATGATCGGATCGCTCGAATCGTTTTTTTCCCTCGGCAATGATAGGGACATGGGTGACACAGGCTATGTCTTCTTGTGGCAATAATAAGCTTGAGCTCCCCGTGTGCGTTAGTCTACTAAAAGGTATGCATCATACAGCTTATAGTACACGTAAAGAAACTAGCCAATTATAATGTCAGGTAATGAGAATTCATCAATATAGCTGGATGAGATTATATAGCTAGAGATATTGTAGATATTCGTTTTCCCTCTGCTGCCTGGTCAAGTTGTACTTAGCAGGAGATATCATGTTGATAAACGTACACAAGAACCCACATAACCAATTCAACAACAGGAAGTTAAAGAAAGTACCCATTTTTTTCTTTATTTTACCCGATCAAGGTTTATGTCCGAAATGCAAGGATAATGCAAAGAAAGCTCGAGTAATGCTTAGATGAAATAATGATAATTTTAACATGCTTTGTAATATATAAGAGAGAAACAATAACAGTACAACGTGTCTAACGTCTGGTCTATGGAAGTGTCTTGATATCAGTCTTTTTGTCTTTGTTGTGGCGCGCCTTGTTGACCGCCCAAGAGTACTGCTTGGGCCATCTGATTACACCACCAAGCTCCTGACCAGCAGCGATTGCCCATTCAGAGTTCGACAGGAAAGAGCGTCCAATGAGGATATAGTCTGCTTTCTCCTCTTTCAAGATGTTCTCTGCATCTTCTCCGTCTAAAATCAAGCCGACGGCACCTGTTTGGATCTGTACTTCTCGCTTGACTGCATCGGCAAATTGGACTTGATACATTGTAGCTGCAGGGTACTTGACGCGTGGCAAGTTGCCACCACTGGAGCAGTCAATGACATCAACACCAATCTTTTTCAATTCCTTGGCATATTCGATGGCTTGATAGATATCCCATCCATCTTCATCATGACCCATCGGGTCAGGGTTTTTGTAATCGGTTGATGAAAATCGGACCCACAAAGGTTTGTGCTCAGGCCATGCTTCACGTACGGCCTTGGCTACTTCCAAGGGAAAACGAAGACGATTTTCAAGAGAGCCACCATATTCATCGGTACGCTTGTTGGTATTACCCGAGAGGAAGCTATGTAAGAGATAACTAATATTTTTGTATTAGATCAGCAATGTCATGCATCTTCCTGTGTTCTGTAACTTACCCATGGGCGCTATGGATTTCCAAAACTTCAATGCCAGCTTGATCTGCTCTTTTGGCAGCATCTGCAAACTTGCGAACAATATCCTTGATTTGCGCCTTAGTAAGTGCCTTTGGTTTGGCATAGTGGTCATCAAAAGCAAGATCGGAGGGAGCACGGACGTCTTCAGGCCATCCACCATCCTTCTCTTCTACAAGATAGTCACCAACAAAGGGAGGGGCCATGGAAGCTTTACGGCCAGCATGGGCAATTTGCAGACCAGGTACTGACCCTTGGGACTTGATAAAATCAACAACTCGCTTTAAGGGTTCGATCTGGGACTCGGACCAAAGACCAGAATCTTGTGGAGTGATACGGCCTTGTGGTTCGACGGCAGTTGCCTCGAGTATAATGAGACCAGCACCACGGAGCGCATATGAACCATAATGGACCAAATGGAAATCGTTGAGCTGACCATCCACAGAGCTGTACATGCACATGGGTGGAACAACGATACGGTTATGAAGAGTGACGGATCGAGATGTGATAGGCTGAAATAACCGCACCTTTTCAGGTGCAGAGATCAAGGTAGCAGCGGGATTTTCCTTGTTAAAAGCGGGTGTAGCAGTAACCATTATGAAATAGAAAGAAGGATTAAAATACAATACGTTGACCTTGCTATTGATATCATCGTTTTTATAACATTATAATGCTGAATAATCAATTAGCGGAGGTTCAATCATCTGAAGAAGTGAACAGATTTTTTAAAAGGAGTGTGCGGGTAAAGGAATCTTCAGCCTGCTGACGAAATAAGGCAACCAGCGACGAAACTCTATGAAAGAAAAAAGCCACAGCAATATCTTTAAAATACCTTTGAGCGTTTGCATTAGCATTGGATTAGTTTCAAATATCTTAGCAACAAAGCTTCTAATGTCCTAGTCTTCAGTTTTCCCAATCTTCTGTCAGATCAGCACACTATAAATCTAAATTTCACGATTAGAAACAATTTCACTAGTGGCCTGTTGTATTTGGATTTCTTTATATATATCTAGTTAACTTCATTGATCTTTAACAATCTTGTGCGATGGGTATTACTATAGTTGACTCAAGCTATGTGTCGCATGGAACTTCGGATCGCGAAATCTCGGAAATAAGTTCCACGGAACGTTTTCTGACAACCAGTTGCTCAGGCGCACGTTCCTGGAATTACTCTATTAGATCGAA
>JNDQ01000561.1:0-10681 GCA_000696995.1 Apophysomyces elegans B7760
AATCGGAGCATCGAGGTGGTGCAGTTCGCCATGCACGGCGAATGGGCGAAGTGCGGCCATGTACATGGACCTGGCGCAGTTCGGCATGGCACTGACATGAGACAGCCCTCATGTCCCCACACGCCACCCCCGCACCAGCGCGCCGCACTTGCCCTTGCGCGCCACCTCGAGCCACCCGGCTCCAGTCACACACCCAACCACAACACTTGAAAATTATTATTGCCCTAATCCCCGCGATCTTTATTAATATCGAGGGATCAATTGGAACCAGGACAATAATAAAACTTAACAGTCACTATTGGTCCTCGGGATCTTTATTATTAACGGGATCAAAGGACCAAAACGAAAAAAAAAAGGGGGGAAATGAAGACTAAACTATTGACTAAACTAAAACCTAAACTACAATCTCGGCCAAAAGGCCTTAGAGAGGATAAGCAAAGAGAAAATTAACTTCACTTTACTTTGAACTCGGCCCAAAAGGGCCTTAATGTTACGAAGAAAGCGAAAAAGAAGCAGGAAATCTTGTTCTTTTATACTTTTTGCTCTGTGACTGGCAAGTAGAACGGACTTTCGATTATCTCTCTTGTTCTTGAGCAATTTACTGCAGTAGCAGGGCTGATAGGGTCTGTAGCAAGAAGTAATGTTAACGTTATATGAAAATATTAATAAAAATAATTGAAAAGAGAATCTCGTATACCGCAGACATAACTGTTTTTGGTATTGAAGAGAATTTGCATGTAATTATAACAAATGGAGAGTGAATGAAGTACTCGCGTTTATGCAGACATGACGGACGAATGTCCAGTCCAATCAAAAACAGATCGAACATAGATTAGCAGAGATCCAAGCTGCATCTATGGCCTGTACGTGCTGTACTTCCTTTTTATTAAAGAAGAAAAAAGAAAGCAACCCAAATGAGTCTGTTTTATGCAATGTGGAATCGGATTGCATCTTCGTCTAATGAAAGTCGAAATGCTGAATGTTGTGTAAAAGCAACTTTTAGCATTGGTTTGCGTAAAGACAAAACAGAAACAGAAAAATAATGGACTACATCACTTTGGTTCCTGGAAAGAATGTATAAACGCGTCGGTTTATGCATACTGAAACTTAAAACCATAGGCACCAGTAACGCGGCAACCATATACAATACGTAGCACTGTCCATCAAGTTTTATAGCCTTTCCCTGCCCCTGTCTCTTTTAAAAATAATAGAAAAAAATGCTATTTTTTATGTGTTCTGTACATTTTGGCTTAAAGTCAGGCACTGCGTTGGTCAATTGCGAAACAGCAACAAGTCGCATTTCGGTCATTTCATGCGCTTCATTTGCCATGATTAGCTCCACAAGGCGCATTTGCACATGAGAAGCATAACACGCCGTTTCACAGCATCTTTACAAAAGGTCTTTATCTACGAAATCCATTTTATTCTATTTTCAAGCTGTCCTTTTCTCTTCTTTTGACGTTTGCACTATATGTCGTACCATGGAGGGCTGCATAAACCTTGCGCGCGCTGTTATTACAGCGAGCCAATCATATGGCAGGATAACATCGATGCAGTAGAAGTAAGCAAACCAGATGCCCATTTACATGTTTAATCAATTTAAAACATCCGTTATAAAGCATTGATGTATTATTGATATTTATCGTTCATGCACCACATGAAAATAAGAAAGCAATAGGGCTAAAGCAGCGGTTAAAGATACAATATTTTGGCTTGCAATTAGCACTCCATTTCCGTTTCATTTGGCCATCACGCATTATCATAAACAAAGTATTCATTCAACAGTATATCCTCATAAGAGTACACAAAACGTAGGAAGCATGGTGCACAAACACAACAGTTAAAACTTATGTGCGATCCCAACTAGTCGCAGCTGTTTATGCTGGTTACGCTTGCGAATGGGGGAAGTCGCCGTCACGGATGACTGTGCGTAATGAAGCCCTGGATTAGGAAATATGCAGTTCCTGTATGGAAAAACACTTTGTGCTGTACTGTTGTTGGAAACGGGATCGTTTTCTAAAAAGCAGATCACAAGCATAAGCGAAGTTTCGTATTTCGGCTTATAAGTAACTCTATTTCAGGTAGGCATGGAACCAAGAACAATTTGACATTGGCAACCTACAAAACAGACTTCATTAAGCTGATTACGAGTATACAACAAGAGACGGTTACAGCCAACCTTTCAATCATAAACTTTTTGAATTTTGAACGTTCCACCAAGAATTGCATTTTCTTTTATGAGGCTGGATTTAACTGGAAAACTTTTGTCGTTTGTTGAAAGTTACACCAGTAAAAAGCAACTGTTCGGATCGGAAAGGGCGTTTCTATCACAATGTTAGGAGCTATATCTGAGGTTGAAGTGATAGACATTTAAATGAGAAAACCTGAGACACTTTTCACGTCTAAAAAGGAGAAAGATCAATGGGAGAGATGGAAACAAGGTGAACAGCCGGGTTGGTCCATGAACTGAACATTATTTATCATACATTTGAAACATAATGGATATTTTAGATAAAAACAATATCAAATATCGTTATACAGTGATTTATTATGTACCGATACATACTCCAGCAGTGATTGGTGAGCTAATTGAGAGGAGAGGCTATAGTTGTCTATATTTACCTCCGTATTCTTCACTTTTCAATGCCATTGAAGAGTTTTGGTCAAAGTTGAAAACTGGTATTATAAAAACGCACTAAGAGCAGATGATCGAGTAAATAAACTAACGAGGTCAGACTGCCAAGCCTGGATCGACACGATATCTCATGTTTTCCACGCTGCAAAAATAACGAGCAAGGTCTCTAAGTACGAGTTGCCGTAAGCAAAATCTACCATAGTTGAGCTGCCTTTTTGCTCCATTTGTACACTGGTTTCTTCTTTCAATTTGTGTTTGTGATAAGCCTTTTCTTGCTCAAAAAGTTTTTGCATGGCGACATTCCCATGTGGATGGGATGCATTCATCTCATCATTATATACTTGTGAAACACAAAGCTGGATGACAGATATAGTGCGCTGCAAAAGGATTTAACCGCATTATCTCTTCAACCACCCCAGCTGCGTGAAATTTATTACACAGTTATGCCTGAACAGGAGTATAAGCAAACGAACTTTTTCACACGTCAAACTCAAGATCTGTATCATCGTCGTTGCTGCTCGTTATCGTCCTTATGGTATATGTGTACTAAAAAGGGATAGATAGAATCCTTTGAGACTGTTGGATATCTTTATTTCATTCAACTTGTCTGCCTATTTATAATTATCTGATCTTATGCGGGATTTGTAATTAATGAACGTTCTTCTCGGCGATAGGTGTATGATTTAGCTAAGTGTAATAACTGCGGTAGAGCAGTGTCACCTTGTCTTCATCCTCGGTGATAGATCTCTGATTTAGAGAAGAGGTGCAGTTAGTGTTCCAAACTAGAAAAATTCACTGTAGATGGAAACACGTTAATTCCGATCATTCTCTTCATGGAACACAAATACTAGGAAGTCACACTACGACAGCGACGTATACCACAGTCCTCATACGTTATCGATATACGACGCCTTTTAATTGGCGTGAAAAACACATTTGATGAAACGGTGGAATCATCCATGCTCGTTCATGTAATTGGTACAAGCTGTGCCAAAAATTCTTCATCTTGCTTTTTCAATATGGTTGGTACAATAAATTCTCTTAACCGTTCATAATGGTTCTTCCAAACATATGGAGCGTTCAGGTTCGGTTCGAAGTCATTCAATTCCTCTAAACTTTGGGGGATTTTCAAGTTGCAAACGTGGCCCGCAATATATGCATCATCCATTTTCTTCATGTAAAACATATACCCAAAAGGTCTTGGCGATTACATGAGTTTATATTACTTTTATTTATAGAGAAATTACCTGTCCAGTCCATTCCCAGCGCGCAAATCTCGCCACGGTTGTGATCATCGATAGGATTATTAAGTAAACTTTTGAGAATCGCCTTGTTCATGCGCATATTCTTACTCTGCTGTTTTAATGCTGATTTAAGAGGGGCATTCTTCTTTTTCCATTCGTTGGTACCAAGCTCGATTCCACTGGTTCCGATTATAACATCGATCCGTCTCCCGTAAACATTAATTGCTTTTTTCCCGTCAATGAACCGGGCGTTCTGAATGCAGATTGCTTTCGACGCTTTGCTTTTTTTTCTCCACTAACAAGCGTATGTTAGACCATCGTTATATCAACCAGCTTCGAATTACACTTACTGTTCAATTTCAAGCACAGTATCCTTCAGGATTATATCTAATAATTGCGCAAACTGACGATAGTAGGTAATTTTTCTAGCATTGTTACTACTCTTGCCAACTCGTTCATTGCTGCCATTGTCGTCATAATTGTTCGCAATATTTCTCATAGCATCCAAGAGTTCACTACGGGATAGAAAAGCTGCGCATGTCGCATAGAAGTCGCATGTCCTACAAGATGCAACTTTTCTGGGATTTTTGCGGCATTTGATTACTCGAAGTAGGCCACATCTGTACGTCTTATATGCGATTTTATACAATCCATGCGACTTATGAGACCGTTTTGTCCCACAGTGCTTGAATAAGTTCCCTAATCGGTGTCGTCGGATTCAAGTAGCTGCAACTTTTTTCGGCAAATCGCAACCGCCAACTTCTTTCCCTTAATTTTTTTGCGCTCTTCTTTACCTTCCTTCAAAGAGAGAATTAACAGTCAATCGGTTTGATTTTACCAATTATGCAAAATCTCCTTTTATATCGAGTATTTTGTTAAAAAAGCTTTGTGGAGGCTTCTTTCAACCCCTCTGCGTGGACGGCTTTAGGTTATTGAAATAGCATTCCATAAATCGTTAGCTTGGAGGTGTTGTCGAAAAATCTTATTCACTGAACAATGACACAATCAACTATTCTTGATAGCGATAACCTACACTATAAACAGATCGGATGCATAGCTTATACAATATTTCATAATTCAGGGCATTTAAATTTGCGTCTAAATCAAGGTTGGAGGACAATAACAAAGCCGCTATTTTATCCATGTGCTCTCCTGTGGATTGCGGTTGAAACGAATTGACAAAGGATTGCAGCTCTGCAATATCTTTCATGTAGTAGGTCTTGCTTAACTACAAAAACAGATCTTAAACGTGCTATTACTCGCGAGCCATTATCAATTTTTTAAAACTTACTACTTTAGAAGCTGCTCAAAATACTGCTTCACGAAAGGTCGAAGGGTCCGATGACACTGAACTCGGCATGCTCAGTTTTTCATCAGCTGCTCTTTTCCGGCTGCTATCTTCCTGAAGATAAAGCAACTGCTCCACATCGTCTTCTACTTATACTTTCATAAGCACATGTTAGTGAAATATCAGACACAGATATGCTTTACGTTGCGCTTTATGGATACTCTGATGGTTATGATTTTCGATTTGAACGTTATTATTATTATTGCCGACGAAGACATTAAAGGTAGGAGCGCCGCTAATTCTTGATATCTCCGCTATATCCCGCATCTGCTTGTCATTCAACTAAAGTGCAACTGCTGTTATAACCATGCAGTTCCTCTCTAATGCAGTGTAAACTTACTTGTTGCTTTTACCCAACTGGCTGACGTACTTCTTTGGCTGCTCTTCTAAAGACTGTCGCCACAGTCGTTCCAGATCCGTATGTTAGTCGTTATATACTGTTTTCAGACCACGTTTCGTACTCTTCTCAGTTTCGTGATGAGTTTGTCTGAGATAATGTACAAAATCCCGTTCGTGTGGGGCAGTCGATCTGAAGTAAGATGAATCTGTCTTTCGAAGAGCTTCTATAAAAGGTTGACGTCTTTAAAGATAATTCTGCTGCGTCATCAAGATTCTCCGCGCAAAATTTGCTGGTTTGAGCCGCCTCAGCTTTCTTATGGTCAGTTCGTATCTAGTTAACTGCAGTAGTAGTATTAAAGCTGCTTCAAGGTCAAGCTTTATGTGATCTATTAGACTCAAGGTGAGTTGAAATAGAGTCATCCGACATTATGTGCGCGCACTATATACATATCCTGCTGCAGTTACGAAACTGATATAAGTTTTACTTTTGTGCGAGCCGTTGTACTCTTTTTTTGATGTCTCTTTAATATAGCAGCGCAGTCTTTTTTCTTATACCATTTATTTAAGGTTATATTCAACTGTTTATCTTCGTTGAACAGACGATAAACCACAATCACAGTGTTGTTTGTCTCGCATGAAGGTACTGCTTGACGACACTGGCTTGCTTCATTGTATTGTCAATCTTGATGATTTTGTCCGCGATCGAGCAAATGCTCCAGAAGTGCTTTCCTGAAAGCTTGCTCGAAACGAGCCATCCAACCAGAGTGTAAATGCGCTTCTCGATGGTATTCAGCTGAGGGTAAGAGACCTGTGCTGTTACAGTTCGATCCTGTCTAATTCTGCGATCGGTAGAACCTATTGAAATGTCAATCGAGAAAAGTTGTTTGAATTCAATCATTGTTAAGTTGTAGAGTGTATTACAGAAGAGATAATCGCACAGGAACACCGGTCCTCCGGAACTGTAGTACTACTATACTTGGAAATACCACAGAAAAGTAGAGCAGTGCTGAGATCCGGACACCCACGTCAGTCCTACAGGTTTAGATGACAGCCCTTTCTTATAAATCTCGCTGGCATGAATGACGCAGGCATACTAGCTTACTTGGATATGGTGTACTGGTTCAAGTACAAGATCCTTCCAGTAAGAAAGATTCACCAGCAAAAAAAAGCGACTTGACAGAAAGGTGACCCCGGTTTAACAAGACTGGAGGACTTTGTAAGGCTTTTTAACTCCTGTCGCGAACAACTCTGTGAGATCGGGGGCTATCCTACGCCTTTACACCCGCCTTCACATGTGTGGTAGTGGCACTTCTCCACTGTTTCCTTGTGACTTGGCCGCGATCAGATTACTTCTGCATTTGTCTTCTTTTATTGTTATGGTCTTTAAGTATGGGACAAGTTGAATTTAAGTGTGAAATAGTTAAAAGAGAGATATAATCTTACCAATCTTAAGCATAGGACATAGTAAATTGGCTCTTCATCGATTTTGGTGTAGATTGTACCAATTACATGAACGAGCATGGATGATTCCACCGTTTCATCAAATGTGTTTTTCACGCCAATTAAAAGGCGTCGTATATCGATAACGTATGAGGACTGTGGTATACGTCGCTGTCGTAGTGTGACTTCCTAGTATTTGTGTTCCATGAAGAGAATGATCGGAATTAACGTGTTTCCATCTACAGTGAATTTTTCTAGTTTGGAACACTAACTGCACCTCTTCTCTAAATCAGAGATCTATCACCGAGGATGAAGACAAGGTGACACTGCTCTACCGCAGTTATTACACTTAGCTAAATCATACACCTATCGCCGAGAAGAACGTTCATTAATTACAAATCCCGCATAAGATCAGATAATTATAAATAGGCAGACAAGTTGAATGAAATAAAGATATCCAACAGTCTCAAAGGATTCTATCTATCCCTTTTTAGTACACATATACCATAAGGACGATAACGAGCAGCAACGACGATGATACAGATCTTGAGTTTGACGTGTGAAAAAGTTCGTTTGCTTATACTCCTGTTCAGGCATAACTGTGTAATAAATTTCACGCAGCTGGGGTGGTTGAAGAGATAATGCGGTTAAATCCTTTTGCAGCGCACTATATCTGTCATCCAGCTTTGTGTTTCACAAGTATATAATGATGAGATGAATGCATCCCATCCACATGGGAATGTCGCCATGCAAAAACTTTTTGAGCAAGAAAAGGCTTATCACAAACACAAATTGAAAGAAGAAACCAGTGTACAAATGGAGCAAAAAGGCAGCTCAACTATGGTAGATTTTGCTTACGGCAACTCGTACTTAGAGACCTTGCTCGTTATTTTTGCAGCGTGGAAAACATGAGATATCGTGTCGATCCAGGCTTGGCAGTCTGACCTCGTTAGTTTATTTACTCGATCATCTGCTCTTAGTGCGTTTTTATAATACCAGTTTTCAACTTTGACCAAAACTCTTCAATGGCATTGAAAAGTGAAGAATACGGAGGTAAATATAGACAACTATAGCCTCTCCTCTCAATTAGCTCACCAATCACTGCTGGAGTATGTATCGGTACATAATAAATCACTGTATAACGATATTTGATATTGTTTTTATCTAAAATATCCATTATGTTTCAAATGTATGATAAATAATGTTCAGTTCATGGACCAACCCGGCTGTTCACCTTGTTTCCATCTCTCCCATTGATCTTTCTCCTTTTTAGACGTGAAAAGTGTCTCAGGTTTTCTCATTTAAATGTCTATCACTTCAACCTCAGATATAGCTCCTAACATTGTGATAGAAACGCCCTTTCCGATCCGAACAGTTGCTTTTTACTGGTGTAACTTTCAACAAACGACAAAAGTTTTCCAGTTAAATCCAGCCTCATAAAAGAAAATGCAATTCTTGGTGGAACGTTCAAAATTCAAAAAGTTTATGATTGAAAGGTTGGCTGTAACCGTCTCTTGTTGTATACTCGTAATCAGCTTAATGAAGTCTGTTTTGTAGGTTGCCAATGTCAAATTGTTCTTGGTTCCATGCCTACCTGAAATAGAGTTACTTATAAGCCGAAATACGAAACTTCGCTTATGCTTGTGATCTGCTTTTTAGAAAACGATCCCGTTTCCAACAACAGTACAGCACAAAGTGTTTTTCCATACAGGAACTGCATATTTCCTAATCCAGGGCTTCATTACGCACAGTCATCCGTGACGGCGACTTCCCCCATTCGCAAGCGTAACCAGCATAAACAGCTGCGACTAGTTGGGATCGCACATAAGTTTTAACTGTTGTGTTTGTGCACCATGCTTCCTACGTTTTGTGTACTCTTATGAGGATATACTGTTGAATGAATACTTTGTTTATGATAATGCGTGATGGCCAAATGAAACGGAAATGGAGTGCTAATTGCAAGCCAAAATATTGTATCTTTAACCGCTGCTTTAGCCCTATTGCTTTCTTATTTTCATGTGGTGCATGAACGATAAATATCAATAATACATCAATGCTTTATAACGGATGTTTTAAATTGATTAAACATGTAAATGGGCATCTGGTTTGCTTACTTCTACTGCATCGATGTTATCCTGCCATATGATTGGCTCGCTGTAATAACAGCGCGCGCAAGGTTTATGCAGCCCTCCATGGTACGACATATAGTGCAAACGTCAAAAGAAGAGAAAAGGACAGCTTGAAAATAGAATAAAATGGATTTCGTAGATAAAGACCTTTTGTAAAGATGCTGTGAAACGGCGTGTTATGCTTCTCATGTGCAAATGCGCCTTGTGGAGCTAATCATGGCAAATGAAGCGCATGAAATGACCGAAATGCGACTTGTTGCTGTTTCGCAATTGACCAACGCAGTGCCTGACTTTAAGCCAAAATGTACAGAACACATAAAAAATAGCATTTTTTTCTATTATTTTTAAAAGAGACAGGGGCAGGGAAAGGCTATAAAACTTGATGGACAGTGCTACGTATTGTATATGGTTGCCGCGTTACTGGTGCCTATGGTTTTAAGTTTCAGTATGCATAAACCGACGCGTTTATACATTCTTTCCAGGAACCAAAGTGATGTAGTCCATTATTTTTCTGTTTCTGTTTTGTCTTTACGCAAACCAATGCTAAAAGTTGCTTTTACACAACATTCAGCATTTCGACTTTCATTAGACGAAGATGCAATCCGATTCCACATTGCATAAAACAGACTCATTTGGGTTGCTTTCTTTTTTCTTCTTTAATAAAAAGGAAGTACAGCACGTACAGGCCATAGATGCAGCTTGGATCTCTGCTAATCTATGTTCGATCTGTTTTTGATTGGACTGGACATTCGTCCGTCATGTCTGCATAAACGCGAGTACTTCATTCACTCTCCATTTGTTATAATTACATGCAAATTCTCTTCAATACCAAAAACAGTTATGTCTGCGGTATACGAGATTCTCTTTTCAATTATTTTTATTAATATTTTCATATAACGTTAACATTACTTCTTGCTACAGACCCTATCAGCCCTGCTACTGCAGTAAATTGCTCAAGAACAAGAGAGATAATCGAAAGTCCGTTCTACTTGCCAGTCACAGAGCAAAAAGTATAAAAGAACAAGATTTCCTGCTTCTTTTTCGCTTTCTTCGTAACATTAAGGCCCTTTTGGGCCGAGTTCAAAGTAAAGTGAAGTTAATTTTCTCTTTGCTTATCCTCTCTAAGGCCTTTTGGCCGAGATTGTAGTTTAGGTTTTAGTTTAGTCAATAGTTTAGTCTTCATTTCCCCCCTTTTTTTTTTCGTTTTGGTCCTTTGATCCCGTTAATAATAAAGATCCCGAGGACCAATAGTGACTGTTAAGTTTTATTATTGTCCTGGTTCCAATTGATCCCTCGATATTAATAAAGATCGCGGGGATTAGGGCAATAATAATTTTCAAGTGTTGTGGTTGGGTGTGTGACTGGAGCCGGGTGGCTCGAGGTGGCGCGCAAGGGCAAGTGCGGCGCGCTGGTGCGGGGGTGGCGTGTGGGGACATGAGGGCTGTCTCATGTCAGTGCCATGCCGAACTGCGCCAGGTCCATGTACATGGCCGCACTTCGCCCATTCGCCGTGCATGGCGAACTGCACCACCTCGATGCTCCGATT
>JNDQ01000567.1:0-24596 GCA_000696995.1 Apophysomyces elegans B7760
TTTTCTGACGATGCTGCAGGCGGTTTGCTGTTGGTTGCTGTTCGCGATAAATTTTGCTATAGATTCGTTTGCCGTAGGGTGTACTGCGTATAGTAGGCAATAGTGGGCGTATGCATTCAACCAACTACCGTAGTTTGTTATGTATGTGATGCCCATGGTTGGCAAAACTAACCTCGGCACGTTGGTCTATATCAGCGTAATCGAGCGAAGTTTGAACGACATAATTGGCGAACGAATCGTGAAGGAGCTTCTCCATAGCATCAGAGTCAATAAGTTCTGCAATAAGCAACCGTCTGTTTTCCGGCTCGGCGACACGTATGCACTATGGAAATATAGGCTGCTGCAGAGAAAGAGTCATCTTCTTACCTTTTCAATTACGTTTGAGCTAAATTTTTGAACGGATAATTGACAAACGTGGCCGAGAAAGCGCTGTATAAGGGCATGAGAGAAACCGACGTCTCCTAGGTCCAGCACGTATTGTACAACGTAGTTTCCGAAGGGGTCCTGGACTAGTGGTAACGAACTGCGCGTGATTTCATTTACAAGTTGTATCTATTTCATTATTTAGCCCCGAGAAATCGATATGTTGAATACGAGTTACCTTTTGAAGCTGTGAAGCGTTATCAATACAACGCTGGAGTACACAACATCCATGTCTGTGAGTTGCTACAACAACACATCTTTCGCACACGGCGTCATAGATAAATTGGTTATGTTCGGGCTGGAGTCGGTGTAGGCATTTTTGAATGACGTGGTTTCCGTTCAAATCTTTGATGAGTTCAACGACATTTGGATTGAGTGCTTTTGTCACCGCTTGAATCTAAATAGGTATCAGATGCTAATCAGCTTAACATGTTGATACTATGCAACATCAACCTGCTCAGTAGTGGATAAGTATTCAATTAGCTTCTGGACCGCACGAGTACCGTGCATATTCAAGGAGATTGTAAATAATTCTGGTGACACAATATTCACTATGGCGTTCCTTTGACTATCGTTACAGCGTTCAAGGAGCTTTTGACACAGATAGTTTCCGAAAGGATCTACTTGTTGTCAGATGGAATCTCGTCAAAGCACGAGCTTACCAGTCATCAGTTCTACTAGATGAGGCTGTATCTCGTCAAAAATCGTTGGTATTAACAAACCGTTTTGCTCTTCAATTTTTCTCTGTAGATATCGGCAGCCATTCTGATCCTTGCATAATTCGTATAATTTACCATAGTAATCTTCTAATTTCGCGCCGGAAAGTCGATTCGATTCTTGGTCGCTGCAAGAACGCCGGTGTTGAGCGGTGTCCAATCCTCCTAATTTCGTCGTTGGAGAGGATGAACGAGAATGATGAGCAGGCATACTCAAATTGAAAGCGTGAGCGTTGTTTGAAAGATAACTCATCGATCGTTTCGAGGAATCCATGAGAGGATTTATAACGTAATGTTGACACATTGCTGCATTCAATGAGACATGCTGCGTCAGGATATTTGTGTTGGTCGGCACGTATGTTTGGTTAGGATACAAGAAAGAGGGAGATAGGATCCCATTCGTCAACGCAGCTATTGAAGGAGCATAAGAGCAGCACTCATGCCGTGAGCAAACTCCGAGCTGCTGATATTGCTGACATAAATCCAATAACTGATCTTTGCTTGCTTCTACAAACGGACTAGACGTACTAGTAACGGTATTACCGTTGACATTTCTTGATGCTACCGCGTGAAGATCCGAATAAGATTGCGAGGCCGTAGGCCGGCTCTTTATCCGGATATCAGCTGTAAGGTGATCGACTACGCCGTCCCTCACATCATTTGCTGTAGGCCACCCGTGCGAGTATCGCCTTTCTGGGCCATAGAAATCTGGCCGAGTACGTCCATTATAATGAGATTCTTCGATTGATTTGTGATTAGAGAAGGGAGCATTGGATTTCTCTAGATATTGAACCCATGATTTACTTCGGAGCGATTCGAAGCTCTTGTTTTTTGTTGTAAGCTTGCGTGTAGATAATGATAGACTAAATGTAGGCGATGACGAGAACTATTGATAATGTCAGTACATATGAACGACCACACGCTATAGTCAATTTGCCTGTCTCGCGTATTCATCGTTGCTATATATCAATGATGAGTTTTCGGTTGAAGCCGCGAATTGGTCGAAATACGAAGCGTTTTTCAGCACCTGAGGTGGGGTGTTTTGAAATGGTGGTGTAAAATCTAATCTTGATTAAATATCAATCTGTCCAAAAACCAATTATGCCTTCATGTGGAACGCATAATTCACGGATGTAGTACCTGTTTGTTGGTTATCTCTGTCTGAAAATCTTTCCTGACCGTGCAGCTCTGATTTGGCAGAGAAAGAATCGGAGCCATGCAAGGTAGTAAAAGTGGATGATGATCCTTCAGTTGAAGGGGTCTGCTTATCATGCTCATAATATTGCGCAGTATTTACATCGATAGACTTGGATATATGGAGACGCATAGGAAAAATGCCGATGGAGTTGTTTACAATGGAGAATGGAGAGCTGTTTTTGAAGCTATGGTAAGTCGTGATTATAATGTTCAAAGAATAAATACCCTAAATCGTTTTCTCTGGTCTTCAATTTAGCATCAAGTGAAGTTTTATGCTCAATGGAACGACGGCGCGATCCAGGAACAGGGTGAGATGCTTGTGATGTAGTTAAACAGGGATGGATAGACTGAGATATGGTATCTTGTGCGTAAATCGATGGGCAAGCATAAAGATCAACAGGTTCGTCAATAAATTTTTGTTTAATCTGACTTTCCGGTCCCATACTCTTCTGTGAGAAAGAGATGAAAGAAAATGATTAGATTTTCAGGCTAATTAAAGGAAAAAGAGGAGCAAAATAGGGGCTAAAGATGGATCTGCAGAACTGCTTGGGTCTAATCGATCATATCCATTCTACGGTCCTAGCTCCTTCAGAGACAGTTCGCTGCAGGGGACACGTTTTTCAGGTATCAAGAGAAGAAAGGATACTGCACCTTTATGCCGCTTCTCTGATATTCTTGGTTAATGTAAGACTTTGGTAAGATTAAGGGAGTGCATTGGTATGAAGAAGGAATAGAAGAAGAATAAAACATGAATGTCGCTAACCAAATGAGGCCATGTAGAGAAAAAGCGAATGACTCAAATATTCAAATATGACAAGGAACACAAGAAACGTGTTGTCGCTGGACAAGATAAAAATCACAGTGAGCTTGTACAGCAACAACTCACTGACTCAGTCTCAGACATTCGTTCGTTACAATTTTCAGGCCAACTTGAGACGGGTTGCGGAATACCAAAACACACGCATGTGATTGGCTGATCGATAAGGATCTACAGGTCTTTGCAAGATAATTTGCACCAGCTAAAAAGTACTTTTGCACCAGCTTTGGCTTTAGATCTCTCTTTTTCACAGGTGCAAGACTTTGCTGGAGCCCTCTCCCTTGGATTCTTGTAGTACAACTCAAAGTAATTCTGAGTTGTTCGTTCTTTGATACCCACTTCTCTACCTGCAACTGCTGCAGATTTTCCTCATACGTTACTAGATTGAGCAACATAGCTAACTGTACGTCAGTATAATTCCGGTATGCACCGCGTTTATTCTTGCCACTTCAAACTTTAATTGCCCGTCGAAAATTTTGTTGCGAGTCGCTTGCAAGCACGCTTATAGAAGCATTGCTATTGCACATTCAACGAATTGTAACGTACTGTAGCAAAAATTATGGATGAAAATAATATATGAAGATGATCCAGAACTTTCAACAAGGCGCGGTATTATACAGACAACTATCATGAACATGTCGATGGGCAAATCGTTCCTTATCTGACTTTAACCTTGGGTAAGATCAATGATAATCTGCTAATTTTATGTGAAACCTATCTTTGGGCGACTGTTAGTTTACACTGTCCTGTAAGATAAATGTTGTCATTACAAGAAAAAAAAAGAAATGGTTTAATATTAGTACACCTGAGCGTTATCATCTTTTCTTCCTTGTTATTTCTTCTTTTACAGTTGAATTCATCATGGATGATTTTGCGTATTATATGCGTTTGCTTATTTGGTCTTTTTTCATGTTGTCTCTGACCGCCTTGGCAGGCAAAGACTACATCCAGAAAAAAAAGGAAAAAAAAGCCGCTGATATGGAATTACAGAAGCAGCTACAAGAGGAGGAAAGGTTAAAAAAAGGTACGTACACATCCTCATAAAAGAAAGTTAACTGACAGCAACCAATCTCAGCAAATTAGTCTCAGTGTAACTCTTTGTGGACTCTGGGGGCATCAAAGCATGAAGTCGAAACTGTGTCCAATGAGAGAAGTCAAAGGTTTGCAAGGCAAATTGCTATATAGTGTATCACGCTTAAAGTATGCCCAATAGCTGGTACTAAGCGGACGCGCCAGCCAGAAGTTCAGAGTGTGGCGCTCAAAAAAGCAAAAGAAAACGGGTCGAGCAAATAAGCAAGCAAGTTCCAGTAATACGGCCTTTATAGCAAATCCATGTCCTGCATGTGGTTCCACTGAACACAGAAGTACCCGAGCGAAGAGTTGCCTGCGACACACTAAGTCGACCGAGGAGATATTAGAAGATCAACTCGGGAAAGGTTTCGAAACATTCACTTGAAAAGCTCCTCTACATTCCGTTGTCGTTGAAGCACATCGAGATCAGCTTCAAAGAAAAGTTCAAGAGCTTTCACAGTATTCGAGAGAGGTGATTGCAAGAACTCAACTGTATGTCAACCAGTATATACTTGATCGTCAAGTAATCCCATCCATCTGTTTTACTCAAAATTTCTTCTATTCGGTCACGCAACTTGTGCTCAACAAGTCAATGACAACTAAAAACGATAAAATACCAACAGATGTTAGCAGCTCGTGGAGAGAGTTTCGTGACAAGCACCATCAGATGCAACAAGCGCCTATCACACAACTAAGATCATCTGATGTATTGTCAGAAGCTTGTGTATTGCTGGCCACATGCTATTCAAACAATATAGTCGAAAATTTCGAAACTCGGGTGCGTTCATTTGTTGAACATAAGCTGTCAGTAGCGTTTCCGGTATGTATCGTGTTTTGGTATATCTGAACTAAGTTTCATCGTATATAGAGTATGAATAAAACTGAGATACAAAATATTGCATGGGAATATGCCTTCGAACGCATCGCTGGAGGATGCCCTCAATGGCCTAATCTGATTGAACCGGATTTGCCTTTAGTGGCTATTGTCGATAAGATTTGTGAAAATTTAGAGGCACTGACGCCTAAGCCTGCAACGCAGCAAGCCATATCGGCATCTCCTGGCGCGTGTATTCCAACGTTAAAATCCATTCTGTCTTCCTATGAAGAAGAGCATAAAATCGTTGCTGCTTCCGAAAAAAAAAATTCTAGTGATACAACTCTGTCTCGTCTTTTCTCGATTTCACCAAAGCCAAGTTGCAGGTGGCGTTTTGTTTCAATAAACGCCTTACTTTTAGCAAGTCTGTTATCCATTCGAGAACCAACACAGCCGAGCGAATATCCACGAGTATTTTTTGAAGCGCTTGATTTTACTCGTTTCGGATTTAATATGTATGGGAAATAGCAATAGTTATCTTTAATTTCAAACACTCACTCTGTGTTAATATATACATACAGCTTGGGAGATTTTACCGGGAATGGAAATCATCGTTTCGCATGCAGAATTCTTTCTGATGGATTTGCAGTAAATCTAGTGTTCGCAAGAAAACAAAAGGAAAAGGTGCCGGCAACAGAAATTGACCTCGAGGACTTTACCATTGATGAAGTCGAGCAGTGGTTCGAACCGTGGGCCGTGGATACGGGGTTGAATCAAATATACACAGCTGCAGACGGTAGTGGCTCACAGAGGCATCAAGTACGCCGTGTGTGGACAAAAGAGTATTATGCCATGACTGGCTCTACGCGGAGAGCGAAGCAACTCGAAAGACAGAAGGATGCGGCGGGTATCACTCGTATTCAGACCGGTTTAGAGAGTTGTAAAACAGCATCATCAGAGCGACATCATCAGTTCGTGGAGTGCTTCGTCCAGAATTTTCCAGTATTGGCAGCCTTTTACGCGACCGACATGGCTGAGAAGCATTTCCACAATTACCAAGGAGTACAACGTGCTCGTGAAGAGCTCGTTAATATGTTAGTCAACGGTGGAAAATAGTACTGCAAGCATCGGCGAAGAAAGACTCGAAAGAATAGACGAAAGAGGAAGAGAAAGACTCTGAAACGGCGAGAACGAAAGAAGCTGAAATGGCGATCAGGGTCAGAGACTAAGTGCAAAGTACTGAAATAATGACATTAACGAAATTTTTTAACCTAGGCCACAAGAGTCTGGAATCAGATCAACGCAAAATAAACCGCACCCAAGCACAAAGAAATGGCATCCAAGGGCATTTCAAGCAAGCAAAAAAATACCATTAATTGTATTCGGATCAGCAATATTTAGTGCGAGTGGACATGCGTCAAGAAAGGGCAAGCGTGCTGCGTTAGTCAACACCCGTTGGAAAATGCTAAAGAGAAGAGAAAGGAGAGGGGAATTGATTGCAACAACAGTCGATGTATTTTACACGTCTCAGGTTTGTTGTCTTTTGCTTCGTATGTACCCTCATGGTTTATCTATAGGTGTGCAGCAGCAGCTTTCAGAGAGGGCTGGAGAAAGTCACCACATCCCATTATGTGTCCCATCATGGTGTAGTAGTTTGCAAACACTGCCGTACACTATGGCAACGGGACATTAATTCGGCAAAAAACATGTTCTACATTGCAAACTCGGTTTGGCGCGGACAAGGTCGCCCCATAGAATTCTGCCGTCCGGCTAAAACCGATATCGCCACTATGAATGTGGTTTCCTCGTAACAAGGATTTAGATTTATGTCTTGAAAGGTAAGTTCAGTACAGTTTTCTAACGACTGGTCTTTCCACCTTGCCCAACCTTTTTTTGTGCATATCATCCGGGTAAGTAAGAAAATATTATCCTGGGGAAGCAATATTCTCACAAGCCCTTTATCTATATCATTTCCAGTTGACGAAAATTTGTTTCGTCAATTAACGCAAATTATTTCCCTAAGCAACGCAAATTGTTATGCAATAAATAGTACACAGCACAAGTCCACTCAATGCCTTTTATTGGATCTGGAAAGCATTCAGTACCAACATCTAGACATATAAGAATGATTTTGCGTTTTCGTCTCTGAGTGTTCGAATTGATCACCCATCAACAGATCCTATTGGGGTTTTTTAACCCTTTTCGCATTCATAGTAAATTATACTGCCAAATAGAAGCTATTACTTATTAAGCTTCTTTACAGGTTGAGCAAGGGCTGTTGAAGCACAATACATGTATGAGTTCCGTAAATCTATGGCGATAATGAGAATATAAATACGAAGCAATCATATCTGCTGTAGTTACTATTACTGTTATCCCTTCCGTACCGCTTTTCTTTTTGCATTGACAACATCAGATGGGCCTTTGAAAAAAGAAGTTTTGGTTATGTTGTCATTTATATAGAGCGTGACAATCTTCTTAACTATTCATCTTCTCCTCAGGTCGAGTACTTCCATCTACTTTTTGAATATGGATTAACTCTGTACCACATAGTTGTGCTGCCGGTAATGTTTAAAGGAAGTCCTTTGCCTTTTTTGCATTTCCTCTTGGTTTCTATGTTTCCTTCAACGGCTCGTCCCGTTGAGCATTACCGTCTGCCGAACGGAGTGCGTTCACCCCTGGATGGGGTACGATGCCAATAAATGCTTGATGGATAGTGGTATTTCATGCATCCATACTGATGATGCGGTTAGTTTACAGCACACGACCGCTGTCGGCTTTCAGATTTTCATGTACTTCTTTTGTCATTGATGGAATCACGTTTATGCGTGTTCCTTTTTTTGCTGGGTGTACGTGATATCAGTGGCGTAAGAGGTTCATTGATTGAGTCCACTCTTTCCTACTCCAACGTCTACATTTAAACCAACATAGTATTAAAATTCTCTCGATGTAATCATCAATGACTCGTTTGGAATAGGAAATGACGCCAAGCCGGGAGGTCATTATGTTTTTTGGCCTCCCATACTTTCTCTGCCAGGTCTTAAAGTGAGCCCATCATTACTCCCCAATCAAGGGTCAACAATTTCTTAGGCGGGTTTATGATACCTGTAAGTGACAAATATTGTGTAGTTGAAGCAAGCCGTTCATTGCGTGGGAGACCTTTTTTTTTTTTTTTTAATGATTCAGCTTATTGGCCGGCATTCATTTAAATCGGCTAGCATTGCCGCTCATTTGTTATACACAGCCTCGTGCTGTCCGGGATAGGACCCTCACGCGGGTTCCAGCCAATATCCGCTGGAATTGCAAGTTGGCTTGTAAGGATGTATAGTAAACAGGTACCATAAGTCAACTTTTGAAGTGCGCAACTGAATAAACCTATTCAGCTCAAATACTGCCAAAGAGTTTGGTAACAATGGCTTTTATTATCAGGAGAAAATACGCTTAAAAACGTTCCGTTTAGCAGAGAACTTACTTCTAATAGCCATACACAGCATTTGTCTCACGCACATTGATCTGTTGAACAATGAAAAGTTAAAGATTGTTTATTTGGTGATGTGCCAAAAGCTTGGCAAAATAAATAGGAGGACGTCAATTAAAATATTAAAAGGAAGTTCATTCTCTTCTAAAGACATAGACCGACATTGATCTTGAAATAAGCGAGATGATCGAAGATATGGGTAAAAGGAACAATGGAATTGGAGCAAAGGCTTGTTTCCAAGGTTTTGTCGCAGACCTCTGCAAACAGAGATTAGTCCAGGGGAAACAATCTTATTGATCTTGATACTTACTGACATTGCCGCCTTTAATCCAGTACTCAACACCGGGGTGAAGGTAACCGAAGCTTTGAGGGGGAAGGTGGGCAACGACTACACGGCAAAAAAAATTAAGTAAAGAATGGTAACTATATTTATAACAACTTACTGTCTCTGTCATTGACCGTTCGCAACAGCTTAATACCAGTACCAGTGACATAGTAAGCAAAATCCGGATTACCAACTCGAGGACCGCCTAAAATGCCAAAGAGTTAGCTCTTTCTCGTACAATGATCTAAATAAAAGAATTACCATAGGTATAAATGCTCATGTTGTCCTTGCTGAAGCGTTCATCACGTTGATACAAATCCATAGCTCCAAGAACAGCAAGGGCACCACCCAATGAATGACCAGTAACAACAACCTTGTAGTCAGGATACTTATCAAGTTGCTTGCGCATGTTTGTCACGACCTTTTCAGCTACTTCGAGATAAGCCTTGTAAAAGCCACCATGAACTCGAGCGCCTTCAACAGGTTTATACTTCGTAGAAAGGAAATCAAAATCCTAAAGAAAGTGTCAGAGGTCAAATAGAGAGAAAAGGAGGAAGACGGGAGTCTTTGCCTACATACAGCAACAAAGTTACGGAACGAATTGGTTCCTCTGAAAGCCAAATCAATCTGTTTCTTCTTGTCGCTTCGGATAATGTAGCCATTAGTGTCATAGAAGAGGGAGCTAAATGTGGTAACGAGTTCGCCATCAGGAAGGGTAGGTTTACAATGTGCGCAGTCCCATTTGCCTCCAGGGACCACGGATCGACAGTAAGCGTTTGCCGAAAGGTAGGTGAAATGGACCAAGTCATTCACCTTTGAGGCCGGGGCAATGGGCAAGTTCGCTCGGATCTCCAATCCAGCTGGAATCTCCGTGGCATTCAGAGCCATACCGCCTTTCTGTTCAACGTCGGGTGGAAGTTCGCCGTTTTTCTCAATTGCCCTTTGTTCGGCCTTCAGATCAGCCTTGGGACGATGAGAGGGTAAAGTAGTACGAGAAGCAATAATGGGTGGCAAAGCATCAACAGTAGGAGCGGCAACCACAGGAGAAGCCAATAGAGAGAAACCGAGGGCGGCTGCTGAAAGCAAGAAGGAGAGCTTCATTAGGAAAAGGAAAGGGAAGGGAAGGGAAGGGGGATAATTGACAACGATACGATCATTGCAGCTTGACAACCATTGTTTTTATATATGTTATGCTCGAGCTTCTGTCGGATCTAGCGCCATTGAACCATGGAAACAGTGGTCTCTATTGTTCGTTCTGTCGTTGCACGATCAATGCAAAGAGTGCATGTGTGATTCCCATACTTCTCCATGTCCCCTAGAAAAGCAACGAGGTCCTATAAAAACTTTCAAGGACCGGTAAGAATGGTGCGTATATTACGATTGGACAAGATAGTGGTGTCACCCAACGGATGGAGACATTTGCTCATCTGTGGCGAGTTGCAGGGACGCTGGTGTAACGATCATTTGCTCCGGTCACACAGGTATCACATCGAGTAATCATGACCCTGTTCAGCCCACCTAGCTCCTTCCTATCAACACTGAAAGCTTGATATCTTAATTCAGAAATCCGAATGATTTAGAGACACAGGTAACTAAACGTCGCGCTTCAATTAGATCATGACTTGATGATCCGTCGTGTCACCATCGTAACCTCTCCCTGGTAAAAAGCTCCATATTTTAGACTTTTCGAACTCCGAAAAAAGATTTGAGCAAACCTTCCCGATCAACCTCGGAAAACGGCTGAGAGATAAATCGAAGCAACGCGTTTACGGTACATTCCTCCTATTATTTGACTGGCAGCATGGTTTAAATTTACGCCTTTTTTACATCTTAATATGCACAATACGCTCTATGACATTGAGTATTACCGCAGTACGACGAAGTAGGTCAAGGTAAAAAAGCGGGAAGTTTGGCGGTAAATATGTTGTATAACCAGACTGAAACCGCGGGGAAAATATAGCATTGGTGCTATCTAAATAGCGTAATAAAATGCCTTTAAGATACAGGGCGGATTTTTCTCTTATGTCACTGCGAATGGATATGGGTAGCAAGAACATCAGGAATATTGCTGCACCGGAAAGAGGCGGCATAGTCTATATTGATACACAGATTTGGCTCGATAATTAACCTCGCGTGGCTGTGCATAGCAAAGTCAACTCAGTTGAAGCACTAAAATATACCGCGTTGGCGTGTTGAAGAGTATTATTTTGGTTAACACCGACAAAGCCCAAATTCAGCCTCCTGGTGTTGATGTAAAAAAAAAAAAGCATATGGTGTTGATATATCAAGCATTAGGTGATGTTGATATAAAGAAGCTTCATACGAACTACTTGCACGCGGCCAATTACTGTGTCGCCCATGACAAGAATTTTAATTTCTTTTATCTCCATATGTATCATTGAGTACACGAATTGGTGTCCATGTTTCTTTTTTTTTGGGTTCGTGAGAAATTGGGAAATCTTGTTTCACCCTACGTTGTACTGGCGTAACAGTCCCAACTTTTGCTTAAAGCTAAATAAACTTCGATGACTAAATAACGGTCTGACATAGTACCTGATGGGAAAAAAAGAAATGGAACCAAGCTGATATGATTTTTTCTGATCGCGAGAAGATAAGCAGTACATGGCTGCAATCTATGCCTATCTCGTCACCTATTTTATGTAGGATAACCTGTGGTAACATATACAAATTCTGCGTCTGTAATGAGTCTTTGGCCTTGTTAATAACATACCCTGCTAGCTGCTTTAAAACTTGTTTTGTACAGAATCCTATGCTGTACAAAGTTTTGCAAAAACGGTAATAATTAAAGGAGACAAAGTTTGTATCTTTTAAAAAGCTCTTTATTAAGAGTGGTACGAGTCAATCGTACAATAAATAAGTGAAATAAATAATGTGGTAGTACTGTGTCATTTTTACTACATTTAGAGGCAGAGACCAGCGTTAATATCGAAGTAGGCAAGATGGTCCACGAGATGAGTGAAGGGAACAATGGAGTTAGAGCAGAGACTGGTTTCCAAAGTCTTGTCACAGATTTCTATAAACAAATGTTAAAAATAATTCTGAACGCGGTCATCAATTGATACTCACTGACATCGTCCTTGCCACCGTTGATCCAGTATTCAACACCTGGGTGCAAGAAACCAAAGCTTTGAGGGGGAAGATGGGGAACAACTACGCAGGCCGGTTAGACCAAATATAACAGGCATATATGAAACTTACTATCACGGTTGTTAACGGTACGGAACAAATCAATGCCAGTGCCAGTGACGTAGTAAGCGAAGTCAGGGTTACCAACACGAGGACCACCTACGCAGCAAAGTTTCAGTCGATTCATTCTTGTATCTCGTGGAACTTACCGTAAGTGTAGATCTTCATATTGTTCTTAGTGAAGCGGGCGTCACGTTGGTACAAGTCCATAGCACCGAGAACGGCAAAAGCACCACCCAAAGAGTGACCGGTGACAACAACCTTGTAGTCAGGGTATTCGTCCAACTGCTTACGCATGTTGGTGATGACCTTTTCAGCGACCTCGAGGTAAGCCTTGTAAAAACCACCATGGACCTTAGCACCCTTGACAGGGGGATAGGTAATGGAAAGGAAGTCGAAATCCTAATAAGGTTGTTAGAGAAAGTCTGATCGAAGCTTTTGATTACTTACAGCAACGAAATTGCGGAAGGAGTTAGTGCCTCTGAAGGCCAGATCAATCTGCTTCTTTTCATCGCTTCGGATAATGTAACCATTGGTGTCGTAGAGAAGGGAAGTAAAGGTGGTAACAAGCTTGCCATCAGGAATAGTGGGCTGGCAATGAGCGCAGTCCCACTTTCCACCTGGGACGACTGAGCGGCAATAAGCATTGGCAGCGAGATAGGTGTAGTGGACCAAGTCGTTCACGGTCGAGGCTGGTGCAATAGGGAGACCACCTCTGGCCTGGAGAGCAGAGATGGTCTCATTGGCGTTTAAAGCCATGCCACCCTTTTGTTCAACACCGGGGGGAAGTTTACCGTTCTTATCCATAGCCTTTTCCTCAGCACGCAAATCAGCCTTAGGAAGTTGGGATGGCAAGCTAGTACGGGAGGGAATAATGGGAGGAAGAGCATCAACAGTAGGCGCAGCCACAGCTGGAGAAGCAAGCAAGGAGAGACCAAGGGCAGCGGCAGAGAGCAAGAGTGAGGCCTTCATAGTCAATTAAAGGAATGGGATTGGATAAATCGGTGATGGGATGAAGTTTTCAGCAGGATAAAACGTCTTCTATTTATACAGTTATTCTCTATCGCCGCAGTCCGTACAAACGGACGACGATCCAGAATATGGTCATTGTCAACGATACGGTGTTGGTGTACCATCAATGCAAAGGAGCATGCATGATTTCCATATTTTGTACATTGCACATATCATCTGGCAAGTATGCCCGGATAAAGACACATAAAAAAAAGCAGAAAAAGGGGGGATTAAGCGGGAAACTTTATCCTGTCAGCCTATTTCATTCATGATTGGGTGACAAGAAAAATGGAACTAAGATAATTTTTGTACGATCTTATCCCTGGAGTCAGTCGACAGAAATAATGGATTAGTCCTACATAGACCGCGTAATGAGCATACTAATCATCGAAATTACCAGGAAAACCCCTCGTCACTAACTAGACCCTCATCACCAGTTAAACTTTAACAGTGACAAATTATTGCAAAGTGAACTCATCGATTGCTTTGTTAATTGTTCCAATTGGCATCCACAAAGGTAAGATAGTGCAAAAGTAGCTTTGTCGGGCTAGCGTGCCTGCTTTACACACGCACATCTGTTCATTGGCCAATATGATCCCATGTTTTCATATGCAAAAACCTTAATTCAAGCTCCCGATCATTGTGCTGCGCATAGGTTACACATGTACCTCCATTGTGGAGAATTTACTGATTGAATGGAAGCGGATGAGGGTTCAATGTTTATCCTCTCACGACATGATAAAATTGGTTATATTAAAAGACAGCACGTGAATTGACCATTCATTACTCACAAATAGTGTGTCTTTTCAATACCTCCATTGCATATAGCTGAAACACACATACATCTCATTAACGAAATTTCCTTCGAATACTGATCTAATGTAGTTACCATCGGTACCTGAGAATCAAAAATCCATAATAATGTAGGTAACATGTACAACAGAGATACTTTATTCGTTATAGTCCCGAGAGCCGGCGTTGATCCCACACAGTATCCTACAACAAACATGTGGAGTTGTACAATTATGGCAGTTGTATCGTTTCGCTGTGATGAACAAAGTCCGATGGCGTAAGTAAAGCTATATTTTTTTTTTGTATGAACGGAGCCAAGCGGTGTCTTAACGTTAAAGAAGATCAGGAAATTTCGTCATCCCGAAAAGCAAAACATATCGGGTGACAGCGGTACGCGTTTTCATAGACAGCTGAGTCTCTTCATCAGATAACTGGTATAGATTACATAGTAGATAGAATTAATCCCATTCTCGTTTGTTTGTGTTGCGCACTGCTTGAAGTGCCGCATTAATAGCCAATGTCAAAAATGCCGCGGTTGTCTCCCACGTAGTACAATCATTTGCCCTTTTACCATAACGTCGCTCTATCTCCACCTTAGGTTTCAGGAGTTTTACACTAAAGCCAAACGCCGCACCATGCGACAATGTCAGACTAAAAAGTATGTTCCGCGCACCAATGACGCGTTTATGCCGTCGGGAACAAACAGTGTTATGTATATGCAACATGTGCGCACCGTGCGCCATTGATGTGGCATGCAACTGAAGTGACACTAATTGTCAACGAAACAAAACCATGCCATATTTTACCTCAATATTGTTGCATTTTAGCAATTAAATGTTTGGTCTCTTGCCCCCTAAGAGAAGAATAGCTACTATTAGAAACGTTAACTCACGGCAAAGGAAAGCAAACAAAGTGCGGGCAATTTCGTAACGTTTGTAAAACGGTGTCTTCATAGCTTCGCGTTCAAAACATTGTTCAGCAGTGAGTTACCCGAATTTGTCAGGTTACTACTTAATCGGTGTGTAAAGCTTTGCGAAAAATGATTGTAACATTTGCAGCTCTATAACTCAGTAAATCATGTACTCATTGTAGAGTAACCATACAGTTCAGCGGTGAGTAAAAGCCAAGTTTGACTTTCTCGGAGAAGAGCCCATCACGGGGCAATATCTAATGGTCTTAGTGGCTTCTCATTTGTTGTTGACGCCCATTGGTAAAGTCAGAAACGTGAAAACCTGCCTCAGTAGTTATAGCTCGGTTTCATAGCTGCATATGCTTCTACGCTTTGACTCTAGGTTTTACTGCTGAGCTTTTGTTGTTCGTTTGTGCTATATGCAATAACAATGAACTCAGCCGAAACTGGATCAGATTCTCCGCAGAAACCTAGCCAGTAGCACGTCAAATTGTTCCTTGAACGACACAAGGCATAGCAAACTAGTAAACTATCTGGTTCTGTTTGCTGATGTTACATTTTGCTTCCTCTGGTAATAGTGAGGGTAGAAATTTTTAGGCCGTCGAGAATAACCTTTATTGCAGAGTTATGCTTCGATTCTTATTCTACGATCGCCCCTAAAGTTTTCGTGCTTTTAGTGGTGGGGAAGACAGAGCGAAATCGTGGTTCCGGTATGAAACGATGCGTGAAACACAGATACAAAAAATCGATTACCGATAGGGAAGTTAGAAATAGACCAAGTTCTGTGTTGTCAAGCTTTGGCATAAACTAACAATATGAGTAAACTGCTCAGACAATCCTGAAAACGTGGTTGACCTAATGTTTAATGCCGAAGATCGAAGCCAGATCGGAACAGTAAGTGCATCAGTCCCTTGTTAGAGCACGCGTCATTGTCATATGCAAGGACAATTAACGCTTAAACGTACATGTGATCAGAATGTCTTAGGATTTGTATGGTCGAAGTTGGTTTGAGTTTTGATAAAGCTTTGACTGGTCATATCTACAAAGCTAGTATCATCTTATGAACAAACTAAATAAAAGCAGGTAGAGACGTGACCCGTAAGCAGGCACAGTCATATAGACCTGATTGTAAACCTACAAATACGGTTTGAAAATACGCAATAATCATTCTTAGGAAAAGTGGAAAGTGACTCATTGAAAATCACTGATCGTTTCAACTAATATGTGAAGATAGCACACAGTTCAGTTAGTCTTTGTGACCTTACCGTGCATATGGAGAACGCAGCCAGACAGTAAAACGAAATAGCAGCTGCCATCTATTCTAGTTATTTCTTTGTGCTGAAGACAAAGACTTTAGTGGTTGTTATTGCGTGAGAGCCGATGTGTTCCGTGACATAAATATGCTCTATGTAATGCCAATCTCCACATTAATAAAAAAAGTGCAAACAGACTTTCTCTAATACGGTCCTCTTCACCGGCCCATTATACAATTGATCTGTTGTGAGGCAAAACGCATTTTCAATCATTATTAATTGTATCTGTGTGTACCCGCAAGGTACCGTTTCTTAATGCAAGTTTACGCTATGCTAATACTAATTTTGTGTTTATGTGATAACCAAATTTGCGCTAAATGTAAAGCAATTAAGGGCTATTAGTAAAATAAGTTATACTGAAAAGCATATTTCACTTACATTCAACTTGATCCTTTACTGATCGCAAAATCGTTTAGATCAACATAAAAAATACATTCATAACTAAGAAATGGAGGGATGTCTTTTTACTTATACGCGAAGGGCTTTTCACCAGTCGGTGTGGGCGTCCATGCTGCACCAAATCCATGATGCGCGTGACGATCAAGGTAAAAGGAAATTAGTCCGGAAATGGACATTCGGCACAAAGAAGCCATACATCCACATGTTCGCTAATGTTTTGCTTGCCTGCAGCGTTAGACTATGGAAGAAACAAAGTCAGAAATCATGACAACGTTCCAAGTACTTTGTTGTCTTATCACTATGCAGGATTTCCCCTGTGTCCGCAATCATCCAATGTTTCAGCTTGTCTTGAATGTCCGGAAGCACATGTTGTTGTCCTTGCTTTCGGAGACGGATATTTGTTGCAATTCCACGATGCTAGTGTTCCATTGACCGGAACGAAGTGTACAATGAAAGGCATTTCAAGTACATTGTTCAAAGATTTATTGTCCCGAAATTAGGTGTCTGCATAATAATAACAATATCAAAAGCTGTCGTTACATTATTCCACCAAACGTTTCTCCCAAAAGGAGGCTTCTGCATACTTTTTGTTCAGACTTGTGTGCATTGCTTGGAAAGTTAACGTTAATGAGTAGTAGCTGTTGTTGTTGTCGTAAAGCTTACCTTCCATTGAAAGTTCAGTACATCATTCCATGTTTTTATGATTTCATGGTTGAAAGATTGATCTACCATGTTGGAATCATGCAATTTAATAAGCCTACTGATGTCTGTACACTTTAACTTAGCAGGTATTTTGTAATACATTGGATTGGAAAAGGTATTAGTAGACCACCTAATTGAAGATGTAGTAAGAGATAAGCCAAAAGAGCGGATGAAAAAGGGCAACATATGGTTATATCAATGGCGGGACGCGTCATGATACGACATATTAATGTTGGGGCATTCGTGCAAATAGGAAAATTGTTGTCATTCGATGCCATGATAACAAACTGCCGCAAAATCTACAGGGAAATTGAAGTAGAGTATGAAGAAGCAGTGCCATGTCCACTCTTGATGCAACATATCGATGGAATGTTTTTTTTTGTTTGAATTGACACCTGTTACACGCATGAATTAGCCAAACGTCTCCGGTACGTCGCTCAATATTCACAAGTCTATGTCTTTTTATTGACTATCTTTTTATATGGCGGGAGTAGGCCATCATCAACTAGTTTAAGTATTGCTCTTAACTGACGACAACATCTTGCTCAGCCAATGTAATTTACAGGACTGCGGTAACGATAATGGACTGTGGAATCTTCCGGTTCGATCCGACCAATCTGGCCTCTGAATGGATACTGTCGTACAGTAACAAGGCCATCATTATGGGAAGTGGTTCCTGATGTACTATTTTTCATTTCACAGAAAATTGTACATCAGGAGCCAGAAATACCTCAATAGAAACTGATGCAGACCAGAAAAGCCCACATTTCCCATAGCGCATGTTATTTTATTATACTTCTGTGTCAGGCCTTCGAAGTGTCTGTACTTTGTACAGTACAGGCATGGCTTGAGCATTCTGTTACGTTACTATGTCAGAGCAAAACTTATTACTGTCACCACAAAGGGATTCCATTCGCTGGTACAAAAGCCCTTTTTAATTGACCAAAATTACATTGTAAAAATATATGCATTTTGCGGGACAGAATGGATAACAGCAGTCTTTTTCTTTACGCAGCAGCTTCTGTTAGTATTATGTGCTATTGCTTCCAGTTATATGCAGTATTTCTATAATCCTAAAGGTCCAAAAGCAAGCTCCGTATGGGTAGGCATAGATGACCCCGGCAAAATGCAGTGTAATTGACGTGTCAATGTATGGAAAACATGTCGCAGGTATATACGGAATAAAAGGGCTGCATTTACTTCTCTTTAATATGTTCTCCCTTCGATTGCAGACGTGCTCGTTCCCATTGCAAATATTCCCATTTTGCGACATTGTCAATACAACGCATATCCCGAAGGTATAACCGTTTGGCCAGGGGATGGTCCAAGATGTACTCGACGTAAGTAGCGCGTCGTAAACCCCGCTCAACCAATATATACCAGAGAATGCCGAACAAAACCCCAATCGTTGCGCCTACCGCAACTTGTGTTTCTGTGTGGTACCCAAGATAGATTCTGACAAAGAAAGAATCATGGATGAATGAATTTCACTGCGTATATACTATGAGTTCTCGATGCTTCTTTACCGAGTGTATGAGACCACGGCTGCCATGATCAACATAAGCAATGCGGCCAATTGTTTCCATATATCGTACTGGAGCCGTATATTGCTGTATAAGTAAAGTATACCGTAGCTGGCGAAGTACCACACGAATTGGGCATGACTGGATGGCATTCCATAACCATCTCCTAAATGGACTACATCAAACGTCGACAATAGTCCCAATATATCCTGCCAATATTCTTACCATGAGGCCGTGCGATTTTAAGATATTCCTTTAGGATGGCATTAAAACCTTCGTTTAGAAGTTGGCCAAGAAGCATGAAGATACCAGCCAATTCCCGTCGGGATACAATGATGGAGGCATAGAATACGAGGATGGCCAATGGCGCCAGAGTGATGTAAGCAAATGCGTAGGCTACTTTATCCTGGGAATCAAATTGAACGTGAGTCAATGAAAGAGAAGCCAAAACGGTCTCTTGCGGTGACTCCATAACGCGTGGTTTGGATGCTGTACGTTCCTAAGGTACGAATGATGCAGGGAATATCGGCGCATCAACAGATAATTGGTCAATGTGGCTTCGTGACTTATATTATGACTCGAAAGTGCTGCTTAATGGATCGCATAAAGTACAACTTAGCTAGAGGAGCTATTATGACGTTAAATAGGTAGGTTATTCGTAAATTTGCTAGCTTTTGTTATGCTCATTCCGCAGCCTATTGATATTTTTGTTTTTGCGCTAACTGGTACTTCTCTTGCAACCTTATTCTGTGCAATTAGTTATCGTATCTTCTACCTTAATCAACGAAGATCATGCGATTTTTCTATTAACTTGCACTATTTCCCTATAGATAGGTTATATGTTTATGAAGTTCCTCTTCTCTCATTAACAAATCGTAAATATCATAATCATAACCAAAGAAAGAGTTGGTCAGCCAAAGGACTATTTCCTCTTAAACTTTTTTACAAGAGCAGTGTAAGGTTTTTATAATACAAGGAGTTCGATATATACGTTTCTAAGTCTAGTTTTTCTATTTCTAAGTTGGAAAGGGAAAGGAGGTTAAGGTTTACCACGAATCGATCTTCATGGTCTTCTTTTCCATAAGGTTGGTATGCATCTTGAAGACCTTATCAAGCATATGGGGCTGATGACCTCGGCCTGCAGCCATGCACTTTTTAGTGGCCATATCCAAATAATCTTTCAGAAGAGGCTGGTATTCAGGGTGGGCACATTTCTTGATAATAACCTCAGCACGGTCGCGGGGACACAATCCGCGCAGATCAGCCAGACCTTGCTCGGTTACATACACATCCAAGTCGTGCTCGGTTTGATCAACGTGCGATGACATAGGAACCACGCAAGAGATACCGTTAGGATCGACGGAAGTAGGTCTCGTAGAGGGGGTGTGCATAATGCTCAATTTAGCATTGCGCAAGAAATCACCTGATCCACCAAGACCATTCAGCATGCCGGAACCGCAAACCATGGTTGAGTTAGCATGACCGTAAATCTAATAGACGACTTAGTCACATGTTGCTGACCAAGCTTTTTCAACGTACATCAAACTCAACAGGTGTGTTCATAGCAATGCACCCAAGTCTGCGGATAATTTCGGGTGAGTTCGAAACCTGCTGGGAACGCAACAAGAGTCGATCCTAAAACGAGGAGGTCAATTTCCGATCCCTTCATTTCAACTGTCAACTTACCTTATAATTTTCCCAGTTATTATAGAAATGATCAAATCCTTCAGGAGAAAAGCGGATGGAGGTAGCACTGGCGAACTTCAGCTTATCAGAATCGAAGAACTCCAAGAAGGTATCCTGCAACACCTCAGTGAACCTAACGGCGACTTAATTAGATTATCTACTCATCATCCCGTCTTTCCGCCTTTGCTGGGTTGCTTACACAGTGACGTCCTTAAATTTTGATTTGGCAAGACCGCCAATGACGGCATTGGCGATGTTTCCGATACCGGACTGAAGAGGCAACAGGTTGTCAGGAAGGCGACCCATCTTCACTTCATGTTCCAAAAATTCAATCAAATGATTGGCGATTGCCTCGGATTTGGCATCTGCTGGCGTGTTGGGACCAGTCATGTCAGGTCTGTCACTCTCGACAACAGCGATGACCTTGTCCAAATCGATAGGGATAGCAGTCTGTCAAATTTTGTTTGATAATTATCAGTTTTCGTGCACCGAACATCCGCAAGCAAATCACATACCGTGCCGATTCTATCTTCCGTGCTCATAATCAGATAAGGCTTTCGGTTGGGGGGAAGACTGCACATAGTAATGTCGTGAAGTCCCTCGAATGAAGGGATACGGGTATTCACTTCGATGATAATTTTATCGGCCATCTGAAGGAGCTCAGGAGTCGCACCGACTGAAGCTCCAGGAACAATCCAACCTTCTTCAGTGATTGCGGTGGCTTCGACAATCACGATGTCCAGCTTATTTCCTGGTTTGTCCTTAGTGTAATAGCCTGCGGGAAATCAATGGTAAATCGCGGGAAAAATACGATATCAAATAGTCATACCATAAACGAGATCCTGGGCAAACATTGACAGGTGCTTATCGGCAAAGCGGATCCGACCGGCGTTGATACCCTTCTTGATGTTCTTACCCACTTGATGAGGGTAACGGCGATCGATCATGTCGTTGGCGGCCCATCGATCTTCACATTCCGCACCAGATGATGCGCCGACAAAGAGGTTGAACTTCATCTTTCCTTGCAAGTTGTTTTTTTCTACATGATTGGCCAATGCAACAGGAACCATTTTTGGATATCCAACGCCAGTGAAACCGGACCATCCAAGGTATCTACAGTTGAAGGATGGTGAATAATGTATCCCACTTTGTGAATCAATAACGTACTGTCCGTCTTTAAAGAATTTCAAAGTATCTTCGGCTTTCATCAGCTTGTTCAAAAGCTGAGGGCGACGCACTCTTGACTTCAGAGCAGCTGTGACTGAGGCCATCTTGTATTTAGCAATTGTATAGAAAATGAACGAACAAAGAAAACAGGAATTGAGAAAGAAAACACAGCTAACCAACTCTTTTATAGGCGAAATGACATCTTTTAGCGGAGCCATAAACTGAGAAGCAGTGCGGATAAAATGGTGTGGAGAACCAATTCTTTTAACCCTGTTCCTGAAACCAAATGTTGTTCCTGCCATGATATCCAAAAGAGTTAAGAAATCGACAGTCATAGGTGATGTTCAATCCACTTCATATCGACTATTATAGTCAGTTTTATCTTCTCTTTTTCGCAGAGAATCTGAAAACTACCGCTATAGATCTAACTTGCCACATTCGGTATCGTTTGATATTCATCGCAATGCACTTTAGAAGTCAGAAAAGTGGGGTAAGAAGCAAAGGTAAAGAAGAACTAAAAATGAAGGAGATTGAAACCTCATCAAAGGATATGGATAGGTGACGGCACCATTTGTTTACCGCATGACGTAGAAAAAGCCGTATCACACATTTTGTACTTCCTTGTGTTCTTACTTCTCTGCTTTCACTTTGGGTACGGTATACCACATTGAAAATGATCATCTCTTTTGGACCGGCTAAAAGATAAGGAGTATTCACGGGCACGGGAACGGATCCCCCACACAAAGGGACAAACTGAGCCAATAGAAATGTGTAGCAAGTGACACAGAATGCCAAAACGTAAAGCCGGTTCATGCTTCCATGACAGAAGAAAGGTGAACTTAAAACTGCAAGGACATCGTGTAAGCACAAGAACGCATGATAGTTTTCGATTGTCCTTATATTAGGTCTAGTTCATTCTAGATGCCTATATGTGTTCATATGCTTGTTGGTGAGCTTATGTGGAAGTTGGCAAAGTTGCTCAGTTTGTTCTGTGTGTTCTGGGTACTTTTTGCCCTGGGTAGCTTATATGTACTTTATTTCCAAAATTAAAGTTGCATCTCGTAAATTCACTGACGCATTTTGCGAAAATGAGTTGGCACTAACAAATCATATCAAATTTCATGTTATAAGAGTTTGGATTGACCAAGTTTACACACCTGTCAAAAAACTTACGACTCCATACCATCTCCCCTCCAAGCGAATGCAATGACGCCTATATCAAGTCTTTAATTCCAATGGCCTGCGAGAATTTTTATTTTCGTAGGTTGAGAAACTATTTCTGGGAAATACTGTACGTTTTATGAAATATGGCAGCTTGTCTTCACATGAAGGTGGACTACGCAACTGGATAGTACGCAACACGGAGCTTCGTAGAAAAGAAGAAAAGCGGTCAAGAGTGTTACTTGTGAATCTATGTTTCAGGAAGAGCTGAAATTACTTCGTTAGACATATGAAAAAAACTTTCATGTCGTACTAATCAATAGATGTCTCGGTTGTCGGAATCGGTGTACTATCCTTATGTTAATGCTCATTTGTAGCATATATTCATATAGGTATAGCAAGAGAATGCCACTTGCTTATTTGATACTTATTTTCCAATACGAAATTAACTGACATAGAAGTCAAAATCTCTCTATCTCTCTATAAGTATACTGTATTTTCGAGTAATTTTTGCGCGCAAAAACGTTTTACCGGTAGTACAACCAGTTTCTTGCAAGCTGGTTCGACCGTAGTACTATCCAGTTGATATATAGAAGTCTTTAGTTAGGAAAAAAGAGTACGTCCAGATATGAATTAGAGGAATAGATTCGTCTTAGATATTTTGTGACGCTTTCTAACAAGGCCCAAAGGGTCGAGTTGCTCTCAATAGCAATTTGGTATGTGTATGCAATCTTGATGTGTGGGTCAAGAAAGTTGAGCTGCAATAAGTGAGTAAAAGAATATTAAGAAGAACAACTAAATAGGCATTGTGTAAAAACTTCAACAGTAATGAGAAGGGTCAAGTGCTTTGCAAAAGTGCAATGAGTAGTTGTATATATTGTCTAATTGACCTCCATCCGTTTTATATACGATAAAAATGCTCAATGGTAAGATCCTTATATGGAGGACTATTGCCTTGTTGCTAGAGACATGTACATTCAGTGAACACTGTCAATTTATCTCTGCTTCTTACATATTCTATTGCCAACAGAGATAATCATTCCTATGCTAACTTTGTCCTTCGCTCTGTATTTTTTAACGTAAGATCAAGGTCCAGAAGTTATGTTATACGAGGCAGGTACCTAGACTTCAAACATTCACTCTGCTCTTTTTTTGCCTATATGAAATCGTTGTCCACAAGAGATACTGGCTTATTTACGTTCTTATGTCTCCAGATTGTTTTTCGCGTTTTAGACTATTTATCTTACTTGGTGCATCTTTATTTCCTAACACCATATCATATCAGTCACTTACGTGCACCTCTTGAATATCTTATATAAAATGAAAGCTTCATTTTCAGCAATATGTTCTGTTACCGTAAACATATGACCAAAAATGGTTACGAATTCATTTATTGCAGCCGCACGCGGCTGTAACGGAAGGAGTGAAGCGAGTGCAGAAGGACTAGTTGTTGTTTACTGTGTTTTACCTATTTGTCTGCGTGTTTCTATTTCTTATTTGTGGTCAGACTACCCTTCTTTGTGTACAGTGGTATCCTTGTTCAACTATTTACTGAGATAGTTTATTTCAAACCACAACAAGACGAGTTTATTTAAAGAAGTGGTTCTCTATTTTTTGCATCTGACGGAAAAGCTGTCAGAGTGTCTGATTTATCCTTGACAGTCTAGGCGCTTTACTTTTCGTGCTGCTTGAACAATACGCTCTTGAAGGGTATCGTCAACTTGTAAGGACTCCCTTCTTACCCCAGCTTTCACTTTGGCCCAAAACTCTTCTATTGGGATGAGAAAGGGAGAGTAGGGAGAAAAATAGACACATTTGTATCCTCTTTCTTCGACCAACTGCTTAACCTTGACTGGTGTATGGATGGGTACATTATCTATGACA
>JNDQ01000568.1:0-13015 GCA_000696995.1 Apophysomyces elegans B7760
TGTCTGTTTATGCATAGTGTCATTCATTATCTTCTGCTTCCAAGTCCTCGCCAGGTGTTGCATCGCTTCAAGTCCTCTGCAGTGCGTTACACACAAACCGGCCACTCCCAGATGCCGTGTCTCTCTTTCGCCGCCTCCTACCTTTCGGTAGGATTACCCTTCGGAGATAAGTAAAAAAAAAAGATGTCAAGCTATCCTTCCATTTACTAACCACGAACACTCTTTTACGCTGCTCTAATGAACTTTGTGTCCACGGAAGGACCAAGTTGAGGTAAGTAAAATATATTTCCCGCATAATCCATTTACTAATGACGCATATTTATGTCCCTTTTAGCGCAAACTTGATCCTTGCATGGACGCAAAATTTATTTAGAGTAGCGTAAAAATTTATTCAATAAACAGTATTCTATCAAACAGAGTATCCATGGAGCACATGCAACAAACGCGTTAATTATTCCCCGTTAAAGATGACTGGTAAAACGGGATTACGTCTAATGCTACCAGGAAAGACTGCGTCTCTACTCTGTCGCTTCAAGCACATGCTCTGCACGCTCTTCCACAGGTTGGACGTTGCGTACTTCATCCCTAGAGGTCTCACCGTCCCCCATTGTAACAGAGTGCTTCTGTCCAAGATGGCACGAGAGACGAACCAAGTCTACCGCTTTTCTAAAGGTTCTACGAGCGTTAAAGTTTTTCCGTACATTAGGTAGCAAATCCTTCGCATCATCTTCCGTAATGGTTGGGTTAAGCCAGGGGTGATTCAATGCTTCCCGAGCTGAGATTCGATTTTCCGGATCCACCGTTAAACAACGATGGATGAAATCCTTGGCTATATCAGGGATTTTAACATATCAAAGTAATGCGCTTTCTTTAGACTTTTTACCTTCTTCGCTGATACCAGCCCAGTATTCTTCATGGAAGGTGTAATCTCCTCTTATGATGGCATTCATCTCCGCAATATTATTATCTCGTTCAAACGGTGTATAACCACATAACAAGAAATAAGTTATCACACCGATAGACCACACGTCTCTTTGTTGCCAGTCAGCATAAAGGTTAATACAGTTATTGAAGAAATAACTTACACGGGTTGTCCGTGGCCAGTCTTCTTCAGAATTTCCGGTGCCTGAACGCAGTTTAACATCAGCACGCACTTTGACTGCTGATATTATTTACCATGTATCCAGGTGTTCCGCAGGTGGTTTTCAAGGCGTGAAACTTGTCAGTGCCAATGATCCTGGATAAACCAAAGTCTGCCACAAGAAGTTCTGAGTCCTCATCAAGCGTGCGGAAAATAAGATTTTCGGGCTAATAGCCTGTACTGTGAATTCTGTCGTCGCAACTTGCATAAATTATCATACCTTCAAGTCTAGCAAATATCAAAATAAGTATCATAAATATGACAACAAACAAGGGTACCTCGATGAACAATGCCATTGTCATGTAGATAGGCTGCTGCATCAGTGACTGTGCGAATAATATTGACAGCATCTCTTTCGAAGTAACTGCCTTTCTGACAGATACGGTCAAACAATTCTCCACCAACGGCCAGGTCAGTAACGAGATACACTATCATGAGTTAGACGCGGCTCGTCGATGATAACTCTACTGACAATTATGCAATGTTTCAAAATAGTCAACCAAGCTCAAGATGTTCTTATGTCCCTGGGACACTTTTCTCAACACGTTGATCTCGTTACGTAGCATATGCTCGCGGCCTTCCATCAATTTTTTGTTGATAACCTTAACAGCATAGAACTTGTTGGTTTCGATCTATTTGCGAGAGTCAAAACTTGTAGATATTGCTTGAAACCTACTTACGTGCATTGCCTCTAAAAACCAACAAACCCATGACGCTCATGAGCCGAGGTGAAAATAAAGCATGACTCACCTTTCACAACGGCATAACTGCCACTGCCAAGTACTTTTCCAGTTTTATATTTACATGGAACCGTAACCGGGGTACGCTGTGTCGGCATTTCGGAGAAGGCGAGAAGCACAAGAGGAGGAGAAATAGAAGCAAGGAAGCGCGCAAGCTGAGCTACAACTATCCACTGACTTGGCCAATCAATCTGATGATGAAGCAGATGTGGTTGTACCACCATCTATTGCCCTTTGCGTCCAAAAACAATTAACCAAAACGAGAAACAACAAAAATGCAGCTCTCCATGGATCTGTATGTAATTCGTTTTCCCTTTCTTTATGCCACGAAAAAGCACGAAATTTCAGCATTATGTATATTACCAGGAAGAGGTAGCCAGAAGCTCGTTTGATAGAGAGCCTAGCAACGACTCGCTTCCAGCCTTGGCTCGGTGGCATTCACTTATTCGTCGAATGTCGATCAACATGCAGCGGGATGAGGGCACACCACTGAACGAAGTAATGTCTGGGACGCCACTGGAACCGACAGAGCATGAGCGGGCGTTGATGTTAAATATGCCTATGCCACCCGCTGTGGATGACAACCTTCCTTCCATGGAAGAAATTGCCAGAGAGGGGTTAAGAGCGGCTCAGCTAGCTGAATTGAAAACTAGCTACTTCGAACATCCATTTAGCTCGGACGAAGAAGAATCTATCGATTCAAATGATCAAGTAACTCAACATGTAGAACCCGTAACTTCCAATCAAGATATTACAGCGTACTCATCAGGGACGCACGAAGACAGTGATCCCCAAGGTAACACATTCCCGTTTTTCAGCTTGTCTCGAAGATCTAAATTCTCAACAGCACATCGCCGGGCACGGGCACAATGGGGAACAGCAATCGAAAAAATAAGATTTGTCACCAGCATGTCTCTTACAAGCAGAGGACACAATTCTCACACTCCTTTCACTACTCTGTCCCTGGTTCCATTCTGTGCTCCAGCTTTTGCAACACCCTATATCGCCATCTTGTCTAGAGACGAGCATGGGCGAAAGCCGGTACCTTATATTATTTGCTTACCTGACCTTTATGCTAACTATCATTCATAGCCACCTATTCTTTTCAGTTTGCTACATGTGAGTATTCATAGTGCGTTCGTTGCAATTCTGAACAGTCCATAGGTAGCTATCACCGACTCCGAAATAGAGCAAAGCTCTTTACAGCGATTATACGTTTACCGTATAGAGTTGCAATACGGTGAAATCAAATGGGTTATCAAGCGATCAATCATTGAGTTCTATAACCTTCATCTTACGCTCAAATTCAAATCCGGCATCACTGGATATATAGAGCCACCACCGTCCTTTCCAGACCAGTTAGCTCATCTGGCCAATGCAGCATTGGCATCTATTGGCATCACAAGGGAAGAAGATGAAAAAGACGAACTGTGGCGAGACGTTAATTTAAAAAGGAGACTTGCTCTCGAGCAATACCTGAAAGCGCTTATACAACGATCTCGACTGGAAGTAAATTATGAACTATGTGACTTCTTAGAGATCAGCGCTATTAGTATTGTCAAGGATATGGGATGGAAAGGAAAAGAAGGATATATGGAGCACAAAATGAATGCGGCGTCACCATCTCTAACGAGATTTTTACAATGGTCGCGCTGGGCAAAGCAGTGGGTCTTATTGCGAGATTCGTAAGCGCAAGGAACGCAAACATGGAAATCAATTTCTTAGATATGGGATAGTTACATTGCATTTTGCAAAGATATCAGCTCGACTACACCCACAGATGTGCTTCTGTTCGACAAACACTTCAAAGTCACCCGCAGGCATAGTCATTTTGCGTCTTACCATCAAACCCACATCACCTTATTGAACAGTGCACGAAGGATCGAACTCAAATGTCCTACAAATCGCAATATGGAAGAATGGATGAGGAGTATAGAAAAGGTACAAGCGGAAAGTCCATGGGTGATAAACCATCGTTTTGGGTCTTTTGCACCCATAAGGGAAAATGCAAAAGTAAAATGGTTCGTAGATAGTCAAGGTTGGTGACTGAGTTTGTAACCTAACAGCAGCTGATATTGGGCTTTCAGAATACTTCTACGCTGTCTCTGAAGCTATTCTTTCAGCAAAATCAGAAATCTATATTGAAGATTGGTGGCTAGTAAGTGAAATAAAGCGGAAATGAAGGAATTTTAATGGTATTTCGGCGGTCAATGAAGAGTCCAGAGTTGGTATGTCTCCACGGAAAGATGGCTTATTTTATCTAAAGCACTTAGCGTAGTATTTACGACGTCCCCCAAAAGGCAACGAAGAATATCGTATTGATAGACTATTGAAGCGAAAAGCCTGCGAGGGCGTTATGATTTACATTGTCATCTATAAAAATCTATCAGTGGCTCTACCGTTAGATTCACAACATACAAGAGATTGGTTGCAGGGTATTCACCCCAACATTATTGGTAGGTCTCTATCCATTTCAATATGTAGATTAATATGAACTTATTGGTGCGCAGTTCAGCGACATGCAAACTTGACTACTTCGCCTTTATGGGCTCATCATGAGGTAGATATCTTAGACTAAACACCAACTACTAAGCTGCATAAAACAACAACAGAAAATTTTGGTAGTGGATCACAGACTAGCTTTTGTGGGAGGCCTTGACCTATGTTTTGGGTAAGAATATAAACTTAGCGTACTGTAAGTAAGGTTTTTTTTTTTTAGTCGATACGACACACCGGAACACGAATTGATGGATCATAGCAGTGACGAAACTTTCTTGGAGGTATTCCCAGGACAGGATTATTCCAATCCTAGAGTAAAAGATTTCATCAAAGGTGGGCGCTTTTTCAATTTGACACTTTGCCGGCCTTTTGATTTTTATTGCATTACCGCAAGTTACATCCAAAGAGGTTCAAATCTTGCTCAAAAATCTTAGACTTTTTAAGCAAAGGAGCATTGTGGGCATGAATATTATGGTCGAATGATAGGCTGAGTGATATTTGTAGTGAGCCAATACGACATAGAGCTTATTGACAAGCGATGCATTCCGCGAATGCCATGGCATGATATACAGACAGCCATGGTAAGCTTATTTTATGGTGTTGAAAATGAACTGTTGTGCACATGTGCAAAATTTATTATAGGTTGGGCCACCAGCAAGGGATGTAGCACGCCATTTTATTCAACGCTGGAACTTTGTTAAAGCCACTCGAGCTAAGGATCGAGAAGACGTCCCATTTCTTGTGCCAAAAGGTGAATATGTGGCAGCCAGAGATGAGAGTAAATTCCGTGGTACTTGCCGTGTGCAAGTAGTACGCAGCAGTGCTGAATGGAGTCAGGGAATATTCCGAGAAGTAGCTATCCTTGCAATAGAAGTGGCTCGTGCTAATGCATATTTCTCGTGAAAGTTCTCAATTTACAGTGCGTACATGGAATGCATATCCAAGGCAAAGCACTTTGTTTACATCGAAAACCAGTTTTTTAGTAATTCTACAGTAAAAGATACAAGCTTTACAACATTGCTTATACATGATTTATAGTTTCTGCTACTCACCCTGACGACAAATTAGTGAAGAACAAAATTGCTCAGGTAAAAATGAAGGTATGGTTATGGTTCAATTACTCAGACTGTTCTCTTCTGTCTATTTTGTCAGGCTATTGTGGAAAGGATTAAGCGAGCTTACCGGGAACGGCAAAAATTTCGTGTCATTGTCGTCATACCGTCTGCCCCCGGTTTTGAGGGGGATTTTTCTAGCGCAGACAGACGATCCATGCCATTGCGGTGGGTGGCAAAGGGGAAGATAGGGGTACAAAGCTAAATGGCGGTTAGATCAGTGGCTCATTTCCAGTATCTGTCAATATCAAGAGGTGGAAGCTCTATATTGGAAAAGCTAGAAGAAGCCAATATACCAGCAGAACAATATATAGGCTTCTACAGTCTTCGAAATTGGGGGAAAGTGTCGTCAAACGCGCTAAATCCAAGTAGCCCCCCTGTTAGCATTGATCAGGGAGATTTGTCTTCACGGATCTCACCAGTTACACCAGCCAGTGCTTTGCCCACAAGCTCTGGTATTTCAAGTAATGGTAAATACAGTATAGAGCTGAAAAGAGGAAATAGCAACCATCAAAGCAGAAATAAGAGAAACAAAGATCACACAGTGCATCCTAGCAGAAGTGGTCTTCATTCGGTTCTAGACGATACAATAAGGGAGAGAATTAGTGGAGGCAACATGAGCAGCGAGCTAAGGGAAGGGCGGACGGAGTACGTGACGGAGCAGGTTTACGTGCATTCTAAATTAATGATCGTCGATGACAAGACGGTGATATGCGGTTCTGGTAACGTGCGTAGCCTAAGTTTTCAGTGATTGTAACTGTTCTTTGTTCTTTCTGAAATATCAAGCCAATATCAATGACCGGTAAATTGACCCCTAAGAAAGCTGTAACTAATCAAGAAAGGTTTCTGCAGATCACAGTTGGGTAATAGAGATTCCGAGATCGCTGTTGTCGTCGAGGATACCGATATGGTGCCTTCCGTAATAAACGGCCAGCCGGTAAATTTTTTGTGTTCAGGCGTTCAAAGAAAGCAAATGAACTGACTTGTTTGTCCATGTGCATATAGCATCAGGTGGCAAGGTTTGCACTAACGTTAAGAATGCAGCTTTTTAGGGAGCATCTTGGGATGCTTTCTAAGCCTGGAGACTGTATACTTTCGGAAACAGCAGCGGAAAGCAACTCAACTGCTAATGCAGGACAGCAATCTGAGATGTTTGGCATGGACCCTTTAAATGATGACTTTTTCTTCAATCAATGGGATAATATAGCTAAGAAAAATACAGAGATTTACCGGACGCTTTTTCGATGTGTGCCAGATGATACAGGTATAACCAAGAATAAGAACTAGGGGCTAAAACATTATATAGTTCTGACGTTTGATGCACATCGAAAGTTTGTGCCTGACCCGGCACGTGTACGACCAGGCCATATTGCACATCCGTGGCGAATGACAAATGAAGAAATCCAAGCCAAGTTGGCTGGTATCCGTGGGCATCTGGTGACTTTCCCTACACAATATCTATACCAGGAGAACATGACAGCAAGTTTGGTTCAGGAAGCAGTACCTCCTATTGTCTTCACATAATCGTGCTGAGCAGAGAATCCGATTGCTTATATCCGATTTATTTCCTAAAGGCATAATAATTTACATATTTTGACTCATTTCACTGACCCCATGCAATGATCTTTATAAGACAAAGAAAATGAGCGTGAGAAAAACTTCCTAAGACGCGTACATATAGTGTAGATAACGGATAGCAATGGTTAAGTTCATATCCCTTGTAAAGTTGCTTGGCAAGAAAAAAGAAACTTACAATAAAAGTATGTTGCTTTCTTCTGTAGATAACTTTAATCCTAAAGATCCTATCATATAGAAGAAGAAATGACATGTCTAATTTAATACCGTGTTTATTGCTTTTCTTTATATAGTCAAGTGATTCTCAACAAAGAATTTGTGGAAAATGTAATCGATCGTATCAAAGAATGAGAACGACTGTAAATATAAACAACTTAGAACAGGGCTGCCTTACGTCTAGATGGATATGGGAGTAGCAACTTGGAAGTATATTCTAATTTCATTTAGAATATCAAATGCTTAGAATGTAAGATTGTGTAAAAGAAAGTCCAAGGGCTGCATTGCATTCAAACGTGATAAAAGACCTCCTTTCCTCAATGTTTCTAGTCCAAGGGTCTATCCCTTGCGGGGTTTCCTTTAATGGATATGAAACTCCGCCAGTAGAAGTCGTATATAAATTCGGTTTTTCTTTATTGACAGAATTCGAGATAAGGTTCGCTTAGCCAGCATTTCCACTTCACCCATGGTCTTTGCTAAGAGCCATTCCGGCGCTACCTTTCGGTCTATTTCTTCCTTGCTAGGGAGAGGGATCCATAAGGCAGCCACGGTGTCCTCCCGTAACCCTATCGAGATGATTGTGGTCATCCTCATGTTCGCATCATTTAGCTATTTTTATTTATTTAATCTCGCTCGTACATCGGATCTTTTTCCCGGCATCACTACCCATCTTTCTCCATCTACTGTATACACTCCTAATCATACGCAAAAATTTGCCTCCATTCAACCCGCAGACGAAATAGCAGATGCAATTCAGATAGACCTCAAGCAAATTGTTGTTAACGTTCCCACCCAAAACATGGTGAATCCACATGCATCGGCTGCTGTAATAGAACTCCACGATGCAGTTGAACGCGATATGATCAAGCATCAGTCATCGTTAATCTACAATAATGTATGCTACCAAACTGCCGATGGACTTTTGGTCGACCCACAGTTAGATCTTTTGCAAGGAAACAAGGCTTTGCAAACCCTAGATGAAGATTCTGCTACATCAGCATCTCTGCTTGGAAACTTTATCAATTCACTCGATTCTCTTCCCAAATCGGTTGTTTTATCCTACGGATTCGATGTATCTGATGCATTGGCTCGGAATGTGACAGAAGCTTGGGAGCGCAGAGTGTCTTCCCTTCCGCCTGGAAAGTTGATATCTGTATCTACTTCCGGACAACATGAAAACATGTTCTTGTGGCTCTTTGTTATTGCCACCAACGTGATTTCACATGTGAAGGCCGTTTTTGAGGTATGTCCATCAACAGTCTATCTAGCTTTATTAATTTTTCTACAATAGATGGCTGATAACGTTGATGTTATTGTCTTGTTGGCTGGTTATGCCATGACGATAGTAACTATTATTTCTTTGTATACAAATATGCGCGCGATGGGCTCCCGCTATACTTTAGGTAAGCTCATCGTCTACTGTTTTTCGGCGATCTAACTTGATATTATGGTGTTACAGCGACCGCCGTCATCGTCAATGGCTTCTTTTCTTTTATGTTTTCCTTGCTTACAGTGCACGTACTGTCTGTAAACGTCCACGTGAATGTGCTAGCGTAAGTTGCGAGCCATCATGGTTACCCATATACTAAATGCATTGATGACGTTAGCGAGGCACTTCCATTCCTTGTTGTTACGATAGGCTTTGAAAGACCGTTCAAATTAACCAAACGAGTTCTCGAATTTAGCAAGGAAACTCCGATCACCCGACAGGATATTCGTAAAACGATGATTCGCGCCGTGGATTCTGTTGCATTGCCTATTGCACGAGATTGTTTTGTTGAGATTATGGTTCTTGGTCTTGGCGCAAAATCCGGAATACCTGGTCTGAGAGAATTTTGTTTGTTAAGCACAATCTTGCTGGCATATGACTTCATTCTTATGTTTACATGGTATACTGCCGTGCTGGCATTGAAGTTGGAGGTATGAGAATATTTTATACAGTACATGCATGTACTTACCTACCGCTTGTACAGCTCCGTAGAATTCGCGAGATTAATCTTTCATCATCAGCAACGACGACCAAGAATCCACCCAATACCGGTTATATTCGGCGAACTGTGCTTAAAGCATTCAGTGATACCAACCATACCGGAAACGAAGACGATAGCAAGCAGTCAGATGGACCTATTATTGCCCGAGTCAAATTGCTTATGGTAAGCGATCTTGAAAACTTTTTAGCTTGTGTCATTTAAAAATAGGATTAGATTGTTGGTTTTGTTGCGATGCACATTTTTAACGTTTGTTCCACGTTCGAATCTGGACCACAAGTCGATACCACGCAACCAAGCATAGCTCGTGTTTTGGCGCAGTTGTTGGATCAGCACGCAGCATCGGTTAACGCAGCGCGTCCGCTCGTTGTCAAAGTATTCCCACCGTTAACATTCCAAGTAGCACAAACGGGATATCGATTTATACCAGAAATGGTTGGCCGTCCATTGACCTCGTTACTGGATGTTTATGCAGTTTACATTCAGCATCCTGTGATTAGCAAATGGTTGACAGTTGCCCTCTTCGTATCGTTATTCCTGAATACCTACTTGTTTAAGGTAGCTAAACAACACAAGCAACTCAGTGAACAACCACAACGTGAACGGAAGCAAAGTATATCCTCTATCGTGGAACCCGAAAAAGTGAAGGCTGTTGTTCCCCATGTAAAGAAAGTTCATCATCATTCTGATGTTATTCGCCCTCTGGATGAGTGCTTAGCTTTGTTACACACGCCAGAATCATTGAATAATGAAGAGGTCATTTCGCTTGTACAATCCGGAAAGCTCGCTCCTTATGCTTTAGAAAAAGTATTGGGCGATCTGCAACGTGCAGTCAGCATCCGTCGCGCTGTCATATCTCGTAGTTCTCGTACCAAGACTTTGGAAAACAGTCTTCTACCACTGGAGAATTATCATTACGATAAAGTGATGGGCGCTTGTTGTGAAAATGTTATAGGTTATATGCCGATTCCTGTCGGTATTGCAGGTTAGTAATATATACCGGGCCTTAGCTAGGATTGCCTGAGCTAATTATTTTCGACTTCATTTATGGAAATCTAGGTCCAATGAATATTGACGGTGATAGTATTCATATTCCCATGGCGACTACCGAAGGGTGTCTGGTAGCGTCAACTGCACGCGGATGTAAGGCTATTAACGCTGGCGGTGGAGCCACAACGATTGTGACAGCCGATGGAATGACGCGAGGTCCATGTGTTGAGTTTCCAACGATCACACGCGCGGCACAATGCAAACGATGGATAGAAGAAGAAGGCAATAGTATTATCACCGATGCGTTTAATTCGACTTCAAGGTTTGCTCGTGTGCGCAAGCTCAAGGTTGCTTTGGCTGGAAAATTGGTATACATCCGTTTTTCAACTACGACCGGTGATGCCATGGGTATGAATATGATTTCTAAGGGCTGCGAAAAGGCGCTTTCTGTTGTTAGCGAGAACTTTCCTGACATGCAGATCATTTCACTATCTGGAAATTACTGTACGGACAAGAAGCCTGCGGCTATTAACTGGATTGAAGGGCGCGGAAAATCCGTAGTTGCCGAGGCTGTGATTCCGGGGCCGATTGTGGAAAAAGTGTTAAAGACTACTGTGGGTGCACTTGTGGAGTTGAACATCAGCAAAAACTTGATCGGATCAGCCATGGCCGGCTCTGTTGGAGGTTTTAATGCCCATGCCGCGAACATTTTGACCGCTGTCTACTTGGCGACCGGCCAGGATCCTGCTCAAAACGTCGAGAGCTCGAACTGTATCACATTGATGAAAGCTGTAAACGACGGCAGGGATTTGCATATTTCGTGTACAATGCCTAGTATTGAAGTTGGTACCATCGGTGGTGGCACCGTTTTGCCACCTCAGCAAGCAATGCTCGATATGCTTGGTGTCCGAGGACCTCACCCGACCCAACCCGGAAAGAATGCACAGCGTCTTGCACGGGTGATATGTGCTGCGGTGATGGCTGGTGAACTTTCTCTATGTGCAGCTTTGGCTGCAGGTCATCTAGTGAAGGCACACATGGCACATAACCGTGCGACCCAAGCCAATGTTCCTGGAAGTTGTCTTAAGTCTTAAGAGTACATCGTGTCTTAACACAATGTGATTCCTAACCAACATCCTATATTTAATTATTATTTTACTGCTAATATCGCTTTTCCTTAACAATATTAATGTACAATTGTTTTTCCTATAAAAGACCTGGTAGCCAACGTGTTTTACATAATAGTATGGTGTAGTTTGATGGATGATGATATACTTTGTTGAACAAGATTGGTAGCAAAGCGCAGGCGCAAGGTGGGGTTAACGGGCTTCCTATTTGAGACGAATTTTTTATGTGCTATCCTTGAGAACAGCACATTTTGCGATTCGTCCAACCTTTCTATGTTTTCAGAAAATTACAATGAAGAGGACACACCATGGGACCTTGCCTTAATTGGTGATACGAAATTTTTGCAGAAAGCTTTCAAATGGCGGAGCCAAGATATGCTTTGTACTCTTAAGATAGAAGCGAATTTTTTATTACAGTCATTGGTGTGAAGGAGGATTCGAAATCAGCTAATAGTACAGAACGTGTTTACCATGTTGCTTGGTTCTGATGTGCAGCTTGAGTGGAAGTAGGAATAGGTTGGTTGTTTTCGACCCTTGTCTTAAGTGCCTCAGCAAGATGTTTCCATTCTTCTGCTGATGAAAATCTTGAGATGATTTCGTTCATGGCATTAATGTATTCAGCTGTTTTGGGAGATTGCTCCACAAATTGCTGAGTGAAGGAGGTCCATTGTGTCCTGATTTGGTCAAGTGGAGTATTGTTGTTCAGTTGGGTTTCTAGCGATTCAACTTCTTTTGCCAAGACGTTGATGGGAGATGAGGGTAATGAGGTTGAAGGGTTTGTTGTCGGTGTACTGGTTACTGTTTGATCCAACTCGGATATAACGCTGTCGAATGCTGTGTTGCTATGTGGGGTATCCTATTCCAAAGCGAGTCAGCGTTCCTGACCGGATTTATCATTATTTGTCAATATATCTTACCAATGGCAAGGCGGACGATAAGTACGCCATGATAGCGACAGTAAGCAAGGCGAACCGGATCAAATGATGATACATAGCAGTACAGGCAAAGGAAATGAAAATCAAAGGAATGAACAGGGGAAAAAAAAGGGAGAGAGAATAAATGGGTATTTTTAGTTTATTGATTGGAAATTTATTGTTACTATAAATAAACCTTTGTGTAAAGGAAAATGGCCAAGCAGCAAGTCATACAAACTACTATTTACTGTGTTTTTCTATTTGTCTGCCTGTCGCTATTTTTTATTTGCGGTCAGACTACCCTTCTTTGCGTACAGTTGTCTCCATGTTCACTATTTACTGAGATAGTTTATTTCAAACCACAGCAAGACAAGTTTATTTAAAGAAGTGGTTCTCTATTTTTTGCATCTGACGGAAAAGCTGTCAGAGTGTCTGATTTATCCTTGACAGTCTAGGCGCTTTACTTTTCGTGCTGCTTGAACAATACGCTCTTGAAGGGTATCGTCAACTTGTAAGGACTCCCTTCTTACCCCAGCTTTCACTTTGGCCCAAAACTCTTCTATTGGGATGAGAAAGGGAGAGTAGGGAGAAAAATAGACACATTTGTATCCTCTTTCTTCGACCAACTGCTTAACCTTGACTGGTGTATGGATGGGTACATTATCTATGACAACATAATAACCGTTCATTCCATGGCAATCCAATCTTTTGTG
>JNDQ01000575.1:0-15180 GCA_000696995.1 Apophysomyces elegans B7760
CGTCAACTGGAAATGATATAGATAAAGGGCTTGTGAGAATATTGCTTCCCCAGGATAATATTTTCTTACTTACCCGGATGATATGCACAAAAAAAGGTTGGGCAAGGTGGAAAGACCAGTCGTTAGAAAACTGTACTGAACTTACCTTTCAAGACATAAATCTAAATCCTTGTTACGAGGAAACCACATTCATAGTGGCGATATCGGTTTTAGCCGGACGGCAGAATTCTATGGGGCGACCTTGTCCGCGCCAAACCGAGTTTGCAATGTAGAACATGTTTTTTGCCGAATTAATGTCCCGTTGCCATAGTGTACGGCAGTGTTTGCAAACTACTACACCATGATGGGACACATAATGGGATGTGGTGACTTTCTCCAGCCCTCTCTGAAAGCTGCTGCTGCACACCTATAGATAAACCATGAGGGTACATACGAAGCAAAAGACAACAAACCTGAGACGTGTAAAATACATCGACTGTTGTTGCAATCAATTCCCCTCTCCTTTCTCTTCTCTTTAGCATTTTCCAACAGGTGTTGACTAACGCAGCACGCTTGCCCTTTCTTGAAGCATGTCCACTCGCATCAAACATTGCTGATCCGAATACAATTAATGGTATTTTTTTGCTTGCTTGAAATGCCTTTGGATGCCATTTCTTTGTGCTTGGGTGCGGTTTATTTTGCGTTGATCTGATTCCAGACTCTTGTGGCCTAGGTTAAAAAATTTCGTTAATAACATTATTTCAGTACTTTGCACTTAGTCTCTGACCCTGATCGCCATTTCAGCTTCTTTCGTTCTCGCCGTTTCAGAGTCTTTCTCTTCCTCTTTCGTCTATTCTTTCGAGTCTTTCTTCGCCGATGCTTGCAGTACTATTTTCCACCGTTGACTAACATATTAACGAGCTCTTCACGAGCCCGTTGTACTCCTTGGTAATTGTGGAAACGCTTCTCAGCCATGCCGGGCCCGTAAAAAGCTGTCAATACTGGAAAATTCTGGACGAAGCACTCCACGAACTGATGATGTCGCTCTGATGATGCTGTTTTACAACTCTCTAAACCGGTCTGAATACGAGTGATACCCGCCGCATCCTTCTGTCTTTCGAGTTGCTTCGCTCTCCGCGTAGAGCCAGTCATGGCATAATACTCTTTTGTCCACACACGGCGTACTTGATGCCTCTGTGAGCCACTACCGTCTGCAGCTGTGTATATTTGATTCAACCCCGTATCCACGGCCCACGGTTCGAACCACTGCTCGACTTCATCAATGGTAAAGTCCTCGAGGTCAATTTCTGTTGCCGGCACCTTTTCCTTTTGTTTTCTTGTGAACACTAGATTTACTGCAAATCCATCAGAAAGAATTCTGCATGCGAAACGATGATTTCCATTCCCGGTAAAATCTCCCAAGCTGTATGTATATATTAACACAGAGTGAGTGTTTGAAATTAAAGGTAACTATCGCTATTTCCCATACCTATTAAATCCGAAACGAGTAAGATCAAGCGCTTCAAAAAATACTCGTGGGTATTCGCTTGGCTGTGTGGGTTCTCGAATGGATAACAGACTTGCCAAAAATTTGGCGTTTATTGAAACAAAACGCCACTTGCAACTTGGTTTTGGTGAAATCGAGAAAAGACGAGGCAGAGTTGTATCACTAGAACTTTTTTCGGAAGCAGCAACGATCTTATGCTCTTCTTCATAGGAAGACAGGATGTATTTTAACGTTGGAATATACGCGCCAGGAGATGCCGATATGGCTTGCTGCGTTGCAGGCTTAGGCGTCAGTGCCTCTAAATCATCACAAATCTTATCGACAATAGCCACTAAAGGCAAATCCGGTTCAATCAAATAAGGCCATTGAGGGGATCCACCAGCGATGCGTTCGAAGGCATTTCCCATGCAATATTTTGTATATCAGTTTTATTCATATTCTATATACGATGAAACTTAGTTCAGATATACCAAAACACGATACATACCGGAAACGCTACTGACAGCTTATGTTCAACAAATGAACGCACCCGAGTTTCAAAATTTTCGATTATATTGTTTGAATAGCATGTGGCCAGCAATACACAAGCTTCTGACAATACATCAGATGATCTTAGTTGTGTGATGGGCGCTTGTTGCATCTGAGGGTGCTTATCACGAAATTCTCTCCACGAGCTGCTAAGATCTGTTGGCATTTTATCGTTTTTAGTTGTCATTGACTTGTTGAGCACAAGTTGCGTGACCGAATAGAAGAAATTTTGAGTGAAACAGATGGGTGGGATTACTTGATCATCAAGTATATACTGGTTGACAAACCGTTGAGTTCTTGCAATCACCTCTCTCGTATATTGTGAAAGCTCTTGAAATCTTCTTTGAAGCTGATCTCGATGTGCTTCAACGGCAACGGAATGTAGAGGAGCTTTTCGAGTGAATGTTTCGAAACCTTTCCCGAGTTGATCTTCTAATATCTCCTCGGTCGACTTAGTGTGTCGCAGGCAACTCTTCGCTCGAGTACTTCTGTGTTCAGTGGAACCACATGCAGGACATGGATTTGCTATAAAGGCCGTATTACTGGAACTTGCTTGCTTACTCGCTCGACCCGTCTTCTTTGCTTGTTTGAGCGCCACACTCTGAACTTCTGGCTGGCGCGTCCGCTTCGTACCAGCTATTGGGCATACTTTAAGCGTGATACACTATATACCAATGTGCATTGCAAACCTTTGACTTCTCTCATTGGACACAGTTTCGACTTCATGCTTTGATGCCCCCACAGTCCACAAGAGTTAAACTGAGACTGATTTGCTGAGATTGGTTGCTGTCAGTTAACTTTCTTTTATGAGGATGTGTACGTACCTCTTTTTAACCTTTCCTCCTCTTGTAGCTGCTTCTGTAATTCCATATCAGCGGCTTTTTTTTCCTTTTTCTTCTGGATGTAGTCTTTGCCTGTCAAGGCGGTCAGAGACAACATGAAAAACGACCAGATAAGCGAACGCATATAATACGCAAAATCATCCATGATGAATTCAACTGTAAAAGAAGAAATAACAAGGAAGAAAGGATGATAACGCTCAGGTTACTCACATTAAACCATTTCTTTTTTTTCTTGTAATGACAACATTTATCTTACAGGACAGTGTAAACTAACAGTCGCCCAAAGACGGGTTTCACATAAAATTAGCAGATTATCATTGACCTTACCCAAGGCTAAAGTCAGATAAGGAACGATTTGCCCATTGACATGTTCATCATAGTTGTCTGTATAATACTGCGCCTTGCATCGAAAGTTATGGATCATCCTCATATACTATTTCATCCATCACTTTTGCTATTGTCCGTTACAATTTGTTGAATGTGCAATAGCAATGCTTCTATAAGCGTGCTTGCAAGCGACTCGCAACAAAAATTTTCGACGGGCAATTAAAGTTCGAATTCGGAAGAATAAACGCGGTGCATACCGGAATTACACTGTCGAATAGTTACCCATGTATTCTTTTAGTGGAGGCCGTAGGCCGACCACTTAACACCATTATCCGAGAATTGTGGATCCAGAGATTGTCCCTCCCCCCCCCTCCCCTTTCTTTTTTTCTTCGCTCGCTCTCTCGTTTTCAGATGATAGAGTTATTCCTTTAACACCATAGGATTTTTATTTTTTCTCTCGAATAAATAAGGAAAGATGGTAACACAATCTCTGGATCCACTATCTTGGTTCTTTCATCGACGCAAAATTTGTTTCAAATTGGCGCAAAATATAATTCAATAAACTGTAGACGTTTGTTTCGAACTGTAACAAATCCCTGATTTATGCTACGTCTATGACAGAGAAAATAACAATAGAATCGCTATTCCGAAACATATTTTTGCCAGCCTCGCTTCGCCGGCTTCGGAAGTACGTCTACTCTTCTTTAGGAGATGCAGACGTAGCTATGCGCAGACGAAATCCATTCTAGCCACCACAACCAAAGTATCAAATCAAGAAACAAGTATCGACACAAAGTTGTATTCATTCTATTGTCTATTATTTTAAGGCGGTCTACAAGGGAAAACAAAAAGAAAAAAAGAGGGGTAACACAAGAATTTCACTACATAAATAGTCTGAGAATATACAATGAGGAAGGTGGTCAAACCAACAAGAAAAAGTAATAGAAACCGCGGGAGGACTGAGGAGCAAAAAAACGTTAACCTTCTCTCATTCAAGCCACCGTAGCTTGACGTTGTTTTTCTTTTTACATGTACAAGTTCTCCAAAAAAAAACATGTACTCTTCTTCTTCGGCAAAAATTAAGTGGTAAAGATATGTCGTACGGCTTGATTAGGAGGCCATTCTCCACGTTCCCGTAGTGTCTCTTCAAGATGCAGGATCTGTTCATAAATGACAAACATAATCGCACTTTGAAGACTTGTCCAGAAGACTCTGGGTCCAATACCACGGAACAATCCACCAATACCCTGATTCTTATAATTCCATACAAGTCCTTCCACAATACCGCTATAATGCTTTGGTTGAGGTGCAGCAGTACCCGTTGCAGGTGGGTTTATCTCAGGTGCTGTCGTCGGTTTGTTCCCTTTTTTGCTGGTCTGTTGTGTTTGAAGCAGCGTCTTCATCACATCCAAAGGCGTTGTCACTGCACCAGCAATACCACCTGCTAAGGATCCTGTCACCATATCGATACCCATGGGTATCTGACCATCCGGTGTTATATAATTCGAATGTGCAATGGCCTTGAATCTCTCTATCATTCGTTGTGTTAGTACGTCCATCTTTATTCCTAGAGCAATATTTACCATATAGAGCAAACTGGACAGCTGAGTAAGGCACATCACGGAGGATGGTAGCTCTAAATCCATGGAACAGAGCACCCCAGCCATCATATTTTACGATCTGTAGAATTTATTGGTTTTAGCACTCAATAAAGACAATACAATAGCAACATTTCGTACCACAGACGCAGCATGCCATGTGTTTCGGTAATTATACCCACTAATAAAGTGTGGGTTGTTATACCGTCCCTGGAGTTGCATTCGTGTCTTTAACACCTCGGAGGGTACATATACGATGGAGGCAGCCAAATCTCCCACAGAACCGGCCGTTAAATGAGCAATAACCCCAGGAACACCATTGGCTGTCAAATTACGCTTTGTGAACTCGTATATCGCGAAATACAAGGCAGTACCCGGTACTATTCGAACGCTTAGCCCTACCTCTTGATTTTCTATGTCCATTCCTTTCTTTTTACCTGAGCCTAGCATGGCTGGCGTCACGCCCGCATAAAGTCCTCTAAGAACACCTTCATCCTTTAAAATAAGACGGTATGCTTGAACCATGTTATGGTATTTGAATGGTCGATGATGAGGTTGACCTTGTAACCGAGTCTTTACAGTGTCCACGCTAAGTTAAATAGATATAGCAAGTTGAATAAGGTATCTGTAAAAGAAACCAAAGGTAATGCTGCACAATCTTTTACCTGTGCATGAGAAAATCGGCTGTAGCACCTCCTATGCCTCCGGCAAGAATGGTCTGTCCGTTTTGTTAAATGATGAGTTGAATAATTTCGACGATGACGGGAGAGCTGCTCGCGATGTACATACGTCAAAATAGGGTGGGTATATTGCTTTGACATCGCTTTGTATCGATGGTATTATAAAGGGATTACGAGGGTGATTGCCACTGATGTCGGAGCCATGGGTGGAGTTCATGAGAGACGGTAAGCGGAAAAGGAGTTCTGAAGACCGGCTGTCCTTGGAGTTTTCAGGCTTCGGACACGCAAGACAGGACCACAAAAACTCGTACGTGACTGTTTGTACAGTTTTTATAACGTAAAGTCGCAGGCTCGGAAAAATCCCTGTCACTCTTTTCTTTCGCAAATATATCAGAATCCATAGCTCAGAAAAGTAAAACAACATATACGCCTATATAAAATGCGTTCAGGCGCTATAAACCAAACAGATAATGTATCTAACACTCTTAACAATCCGTTCCATGAAAAAATTAATTTCCTTATCTCGAAATTTGAGGACTCACCGAAAGTCATTAAAATGTCCCACTTGCGAGGGGATGTCACCTAAACCTGTAGTACCTACCTGTAGTACTACCAAATATAGTAGTACTACAGTGCTCCCATTTTTTTTTTGTAGAAGGAAATTTTTATTGTGAACAATCACAGCTCAAAATATGAAAGTCGAGCAAGCACAAAAAAGGGGAGAAACTATAACTGGGCAGACAGTAGAGGCACAAAGAAACTACGTGGATTGACTTTGAGATCTAATATTAGAAACAAAACGAATAATGTGAGCGACCACTTCATTCGGCCAAAACTGCGTGGAATCAAAAATGAGACGCCAGTGTGCCCGCCAAAGTGCAAGGACTGTGCAGGCAAGCACCTCCCGATAAGTGATGAAGCTCGGATCACGAAGCGTTAGAGGAGAAGATGGTGAGAGAGGCAAGTGATCGTAAGTAAGGGCGTTGGGCTCCTGGAAGTAGCGTTGAGCGACACGAATCCAAATTGAACGTTTCAATGGGCAGTCCCACAAGAAATGGCGGTCAGTGTCTTCTTCAGCACAGAGGACACAGGCAGGACTTGCAAACTGATTTGGGCACAGAGCGTGGAGTCGTGTTCGACTTGGGAGTTTTCCATGATAGAACCGCCAAAGAACTGTCCTAGCATGGTGAGGAATGGGAACGTTCCAGAAGGCCTTCCAGGCAGCTGGGGTACCTCGCGGATATTGATCTCAAAGGTCGGTGAGGGGCGTCAGGCCAGCCAAGCGGAAGCGTTTGGGTGTGATCTCAGTCAAGGACAAACCAGTGGCAGTGGTAGGTTGCAAGATTTGTTGACAAAGAAAAGGTGGGAGTACCGTATTACTAGGAGGGTTGGGAGCAGCAAAGACTTGTGTAGAGGGTATGGGGAAGTGGGGACGAAAGGGCTCAGTAATTTGAAGCAGGCTGGATGTAAGGAGGAGACACAATTGCTGACGCTCGCGAGAGAACGGTGCTGGGCCATGAGGGGCAACTTGTTGGTATTCCTGCTGTTGGGAATCATAGTAGAAACTGTGACGTATGAGTAGACGATGCCATTGAAAGCGATATCCTGTAGAGTCACAGGCAGGGAGATCCGAGAACACTGCACTAACAGGGAGCTCGCCAAACATAGTGGAATTGAAAGACGCTGGGTTTAGAACGACTTGCCGGATATCAACAGTTCGAAAAAGGTTCACGAACGCGGGGAAACGGAGAGAAGCCGGAGGCCGTCGAGTAGGAACAGCCAAAGGTAGAATATGGGATTGCGCATCGGCTACTGTTGCCAAACAGAAGCGGAGCATAGGGAGAACAAAAGAAGGAGAGGGAGGATCAGCGTCACACAGAAGCGGCAATACCCAGCGAAGTTGAAGTGCGGCATGTTGGCGGGCAGGGTCAATGACTCCAAGACCACCTTCCTTACGAGGACGGGACTGGGAAGCAAAACTCACTTTAGGGAAAGTTTTGGCCGCCAGAAATTTAATCAGAATGGACCGAATCTTTGAGAAAAAGCTCAATGGGGGAGCAACTACTCGCGTGCAATGCCAGATCCGACTAAGCAGGAGATTATTTGCCACAAGGCCTTTGCCAGAGATGGAGAGGTTTCGTTGCGATAAAATGTTGGCATACCTGGTGAGTTTGTCGATAAGTTGTTGTAGGAACTCGCTCAATTGAGTAGGAGAACTGGTTAAGGGAAACCCCAAATACAGCACCGCTGCAGAAGCGAATTTATTATGCCATTGCATTATGCCATACTGACAAAGGGTTGATACCCACCCAGCTTGTGATTTACCGGAGAGGGACACTGCGACTGTCTTGTGTCGATTCAGGCGTGCATTAGAGGCGGCACCATATTGGTCCAAAAGGTCTAGAAGAGCTTTAATTTCTCTAGGTTGCGAGAGAAACACAAGAATGTCATCGGCATAAGCAAGAACGGATACAGAGGGAGAGGTGACGTTTGCAGGAGGAAATGTAAAACTGTATCGCGGAAAATGAAAGCCAGGTAGCAGTGATGAACGGCGGATGGCACAAAGGAGTGGTTCAAGGGCTAGGTTGAAGAGCAATGGAGACAGCGGATCACCCTGTCATAGGCCACGACCCTGAAGGCAGGGAGCAGAAAGGAAACCATTGATGTTAATGCAAAGTGACGTGTGGAAGAAAAGTGTTGTGAGGCAAGTTACTAATGATTTTGGAAAGCCAAAAAATTCAAGACATGCACCAAGGTAGACAGGGTGAACTTGGTCATATGCTTTCTCTTGATCCAGAAGTAAGCCGATGCCCGGTATTTGGTTGTCTTTAGCGAGATCCATGACGAGTCTGGCTGTGAGGCCATTGTCCGCTATAAATCGGTTCGCCATAAAGCCTGTTTGATGCGGGTCGATTATATCAGGAAGGACAGCACCAAAGCGTGTTGCCAGCAACCGAGTGAAGAGTTTCGCATCTGCACAGATCAGTGATATTGAGCGCCAGTTCGCCAGAGATGTGCGATCGTCTTTCTTAGGTAGCAGTACAACTATTGACCGATGCCAGGTAGCAGGGAATTCGCAAGCAGTTAGCGCATTGTTAAATACTGATACAAGGAGACGTCGAACAAAAGGGAATCGACATAAATGCCGGAGCAATTCATGAGGCAATCCATCAACGCCTGGGCTGCTTCCTGAAGCTGTCCTAGCTAGATTGTTAAGAATTTCTTCTTCAGAAATAGGAGCTAGTAAGCTCGATTGATCCGTAGCAGAGAGGCGACAATGTGGCGGGATGGTCGAGAGTAGAAAAGCGATTGCTGCAGTGAAGACCGGTTCTGGTGAGTACAATTTAGCGTAGAAACGGCGAGCACAGTCAACTAAAGCAGATGGAGTGTGCACCAATCTGCCATCCGAGTCCTGCAGATCTGTGATGGCTTGCTGGGCCTTACGGTCTCGGAGACAACGATAGAAGTAGGCATTAGATCTCTCCCCTTTTTCTCGCCATTGTTGCCCAGACCGCAGCACCAGCGTGGCAACCCTTTCCTCGTATATTTTGTCAATTTCTTTCTCCACTTGGGCCAATGAGTGTTCGAGTTGATATGTGCTGTCTAGATCGTATTGATTCTGATCTTTGCAGAGCTGGCAGAGTATTGCATTTCGTCTTCTTTGCAGGCTTCTCCTTTTTTGCGGTATCGAGAATGATACTTACGGCCAAAATCCTGTGCAAGTGTCTTTACCATGGTTTTCAGTAAGTCCCAGTCATGATGCGGCTGCCCACTCTGTAATCGCGTTTCTGCATATAAAACGAAAGCCTCTAGTTCCTCACAAAAAGCTTTGTTGGTTAGATATTGTGGATTGAAGCGCCAGATACCCGGTCCTGTGGCTGGTAAACCCAATGCTAGGGATACGGAGATGGCTGAATGGTCACAACGGGCAACACGTTTGAGCCCCGGTTTGCCTGCAGAAGCAGCTAAGTCTGGAGTGAGCAAAAGAAAGTCAATGGTTGAGATATGCTTGAAGGTGGGTAGAGAGGGAAGGAGAGGTGAATGATGAAAGGGATCATGCCATTGCGCACGCAACCAGCAAATCCATGAACCAATGTCGTATCCATGGCTGTAATAGATACTCTCACTACTCCGATTATGTCTAAATAGGGAAGATGGACTTTAAACACGGACTTGTATAATACGGGATTAAGCAATCTTAACTCAGTTCCTTATACTGTACAATGAACAATGCCGAGCTTCTATGATCCGCTACGGAGAAGTCTCTCCATTTAGAAGGCAATTACAAATCACTTAATACAAAGCACAGTCCATAATCACAGTCCTGTCCATCTAGACCCACAGGCATTTTAATATAAAAGAGTAATGTTTTTATTTGAATAAACATGATCGTACATTGAGTCTCGCGTATATTGCTTGTCTCTTTTTTCTCATCAGATAAAACATTACAACCAATAGAACAAGTGCGAGATGCCTTATGGATGTTGTGGTTAAAGTCGCCAAGGAGAATGCTACGGGGATGTGGCGGGCAATCAAACTTGAGCAAGGGTTCGAGAGCGGGGAGAAACGAGCGACGAGAGGAAGATTCAGCTGGAGCATAGAGGACATAGACGTGAATGTCTTCGCATAAGCGATCCACGTGAGAGACTTGGGCATAGAGTAATCTGCCGTCGGCAGAAGACCATTGTGGGTGGATTTGAAGTGAAGGATTGAACGAGACCAGGCCACAATGTTGAGTCCAGATGCTAGATGATGCTTGTAAACAGAATGATAAACGTTCGTGGAGGTCATATGATGATGCGTGGGTTTCTTGTAAAGCTAAAAGATCATGGGATAAAGAGCGTATATGACGAGACAAGGCAAAGCCGGAGGGAGTAAGAATCTTTTTCAGGCCGCGCACGTTGAGCGAGGCAATCGATATGCGGGTGGATTTCTCCCGCATTAATATGGATTCTTTGTAATGCGTCGGTCTTGTTTACCCGACGATCTGATGACCATTTTCGCACCATTTTTCGGATTACCTTCTACTAGTGTTTTTGGAGCGGCCAACTGTCTACGTCGTAGTGCAAGAATAAACATGCGTTTACCTGCCGCCATATCACTTTGAGCTATCGTTTTCTGGATCATGATGGATAGCTTATGGGTTGAGTGCGATCATAACCAGTCTCTCATTTGGTCGCCTTGAATAGAATCAAGGTCATTGATGATCATCTCATCGAGTTCCTCAAGGTCCATCTCTTCCATATCATCTCCTATTTTTGTGGTGGCTACGGTCGCCACCTCTGTGTCGCTTGCAATGGCCGACGTGTTCATTCGATCTCCCTGTGGAGAGGGCGGTGATACCTTATCGCCTAATGTCTGTTCTGTGATTTGTTCTAAAACCTTTTCACGTTCTGCGAATTGTTTTTCCAGGTAAACATCGATATCATCCGACAATTCACTCAGTTCAGACTCTGCTGCTGGGTGGGTAGGATGATAAATGTCGGGACGTTTTCGTTTTTCACCTGTGGACGCCGTATTGACCTTTGGACAGGCGGCTATCAAATGGTCTGGGCTTTGACAACCATGACAAAGTTTTGGGCCGCGATTTCGACGAGGGCAATTAGCTCTAAGATGCCCAGGTTTATGACAATAGTGACAATGCTGTGGCATCCCACGCCACTTTGCATAAATGATCCTCTCTTCTCCTAGATGGATTTCATGCGTGAGTTCCCGATAGGGATGATTCTCATCTCTGGTAGTGTCGACGAAGGCATATCCCCTTTCCAAACAAGAGACCCCGACTATCGAGATAGAGGCCCACATGAAAAACTTTTCCGAACGGCTTTAGGGCATTCGTGAGCTTAGGCCCCAACTCTGATGCTCTCATTAAAGGTAATCCTTCCAGATTAATCCGGTAAACTTGGCTATTGACATCCAAAGTAACTGTACCCAATACTGTGTGAGACCCAACACTCACACCAATTGAGCATGCCTTCAGACGCGCTTCAGCAGTGTCAAAGGCCACCACTGCCACGTCTCCAGACTCCTTACGCGTTGGGACCATCCCAATTGCCTCTGGATATTGCGAACTGAGGGCCTCGAGGAAGGCTTCAGCCGAGAAGTCATATTTACGAATGTCAAAAGCAACAGAATTCTTTTCGGCCGAGCGCACCCATAGTTGCTCTTGCCGTTGCTGACGTTGGGCAGCCTTTGCTGCCACGTCCTCAAAGACAGTTTCTATTCTCCTTTCAAAACTTCTAGAGTATGAGCGAAATGATTGTTGTCTAAACTGATTCCAAAGCTCAGCGCTAGCTTTGCCCGGAGGCAATGTCGAATCTAGTGAGAATTGTATAGTTGATCCACCAGGTGAGTTAGGCATAGTGGAAAGACCCCGCAAGGTACACGATCAGACGGTGTCGACGAGCGAATGAAAGTCGAGGAAACCGTCAGCTACGGTTTTAAAAAGATTTAAGACTTTATTTGTGACGTCAATAAAAATAACCAATCATTGAGTTTGTACTGTAAAATTAAAGTCTTGCCTTTCTTTCTATCTCTTTCTCTTATCTATTTTTTCTGACCACCTCAACAATCAAGATGCTTGCGGCTAGTAGTCTGTAGATGAAAGTCCTTGATACCAACCATTGCAGCTGATTGTCGCCAATCAGACTCTTTGACTTGGGTTCTTGATTGTGCAAGAGATGCTTGCGGCTAGTAGTTTGCGAATGAACGTCCTTGATACCAACCATTGCAACTGATTGTTCTAACATTCATGTTCTTTGACTTGGGTTCTCTTGCGAGGTGGGGGTCGTCTGAAATACTCGAAAACAACAGCATGCTAAGTATTACCTGAAAAATTGTATGTTTGTCAACGAATCTGGATTCCTTATCACCTTATCCTAGCAATGGATGCCCCATATGCTTTCTGATGCTGTTAATACATCGATCAATAAAAAAAAGCGCAAAAATGGAACAACTCCTGCAAAAGAAAAGCGACAATGAAATGATAAAGTCACAAGAACAAGAGTACTAACCATTATATGAGGTTTTTATAGCATACGACAGACGCGATGGACGAATACCTCGAATTCAAAAGGTGCTCTCTGATGATGGACAACGCACTAATACATCAATCACAAAACATGAACTGTTGCTTACTGAACGTGGCTACTGCTGCACTTATCTGCCTCCATACTCTCCGGAACTGAATCCAATCGAACAATTCTGATCCAAGGTGAAATACTTAATCAGGAGGGAAGCATTGCTAGATTCTGGCATTCTATCTTCAAGTAATATCCGAAGCTTGCAATATGGTAACTCACAAGGATCTCCATGGATATATCCACTATTCCGTCTCCTGCTTTGATTATTGTTTCAATGCAAACCTTATCTGTGTCATTGTTATGATTGATATACTTTGTCTCTTACCTTTTACATGATATGATTTTTTTTACTTTACAACCGTTAACCTTTTCTTTTTTATATTTTATCATTTACATTGGCTAAAAAAAAAATGATGTTAGCTATCTGATTGCTGCTTACCTGATTCTCATCGCTGCATTATTTACATTTTGGATGAGTCGTTTGCCACTAAATGGGAACTCTGTTTCGACAGTTATCCCAGCATTGTAAGAGTGTGAAACGAACCCTTTGAAATGACTTTTCTACACTTTTGCAGGCTTCTGTAATTCTTTTTGATAAAGTGTCTTCCTGCAAAAACCTATGGCGCTTAAGCTTACTCTTTGCCACAGCCCAGAATTGTTGTATTGGGTTAAGCTCAGGCGAATACGTAGGAAGATATACACATTTGTATCCTCGGTATTCTATGTACTTCTTTATGTTTTCATGTGTGTGAATGGGTGCTTTGTCCATAATTATATAATGACCTTTCATATGTGGATGTTTGTCCATTTCATCCAGAGTCATTTTTAAGAAACTAATATAGTGGCCTGTTACAGTCCCCGAACTTACATATCCCTCAGCCTTTCTCTTCTTTGCAGGTCTCGGTTTTTTTACGCCAACTGTAATCAAACCTGCAGCAGAGATGGCGCCCAATATAGACGTCGTATTTGCTCTCGTAGTAGGTCTGGTTACAATGGCACGTGTACCTTTTCTGGACCAAGCTCGTGACCGTTTCATGTTGATATCAAATGCAGACTCATCAAGAAACACGCAATTCGTCAGAAAATTCATATCTGTATTTTCCCATTTGCAAACCCAATTGTATCGCTCCTCAATATTTGCTGGGCTGTTTCTTTCGACAGAATGGAAATCCGCTTTTTTCAAGGAAAGGTTACATTCACTTCTCATGAATTTATAAACCGTGCTACGCGACAGTTTGAGATCGTTGAATCGATTCAACAAATGCTCAGTCACTTCAATCACAGTGGCTGATGGATTGGCATCAATGAAGTTGACAACAACTTTTTTATGCTCTTCGGTCAGAATGCACTTACGACCTACCCTTTTACAACTGTCAAGGATGTTGTCAGGGCACATAGTATACTGTTTAACCCATCTCTGAGCAGTTCGAATGTGAATACCCAACTGCTTCGCAGCTGCTGCTGCATTCATACACTTTTCAATCCAGATCGAAAAATCGAATCTTATCCTCGACGGTATAGCGTACATAATCTCTTTTTGTGTTCGCCTCCTTCATACTGACATCTTTATCTTTTGCATTTTCCACTAACATTGGACAAATAGAAGAAGAAGACTCATCAGAGACTGCGTTTTTCAAATAATCAGTATGAGTGGCAATCGTTTCAACGATAAACTCATTCTGATCAACAATATACTCCATGGGCTCAGGACCACCATTCTCATCCACGACATTTCCATGTCCATCTACATATAAATACAATGTACTCATGATAACTTGTTAAAAAATTGAAAACTAAACATGAAGAAGGAAAATGCGTATCCCAATTTATATTTTTTTTTTCGAGTGCCAAGGAAACGACATGATTTCTAAGCAAGCGACTTGGTTTCTAAAAAATACGACTCCTGTTTCTGAAAAAACTAAATTGATTTTGATTGGCCAGCGACATCGACGTTGACTTACCCATGATATTGATTGGCTGAGACTTTGCCTATTGGAAGCACTGTAGTACTACTGGATTTTTGGTTGCTAATTCACGGAGTCACTGATTAATTTCACAATGAGCACAAAAATAAAAAAAAAAATACACGCCGCGTCCGACAACTTTCATGCGCGACCAAAAAAAAAAAATTTGTTCACGTCCACCCAATAAACTTTTCACGAAGGACAGGTTTATTATTCACGCTGAGTATCAATCAAGCTAAACATGGTAGACGTTTCTGATAGACGTGTTAGTTTTTATGCATTTTACCCATCGCGTTCTTGGGGCTCTATGTTATATGAATAAAAACTATAAATACCTCAAGGTACAGTGCCTGCTACAAACTTTACTACCTCTTTATTTGTGATTTATCAATTATTGCTTAAACTCTTTACTACCCTATAACTACCAAACACTTATTACCTAACATGAGTAACCCTACAGTAATGGAACCATCTGCTATCCCTGTTGCTCACCAAGACCACCCCTCTCGCAAGACATATACTCAATACACTCAGGCACAGAGAACTCTTGCAGTAACTAGCTATTTGACAGAGAATCTAACCATCACAGAAGCTGCAAGAAGAGCAGGTAAAAGAGTTCCCGACCATCCATGCATACATTAACGGTCTCTGATGGACAAATTGTAGGAATGAC
>JNDQ01000581.1:0-10284 GCA_000696995.1 Apophysomyces elegans B7760
ATAAAACGTACTTTACCATCACTACTTTATTACTACTTTACTACTACTATGAATTATAGTAATCACTACTTTTTAACTACTTGATCGCTGTCTGAAAATTTAGTGGTTACTACTTTTTTACTACTTTATCGTTGTCTGAAATTGTAGTGGTTACTACTTTTTTACTATATTGTTATTGTAGTTGAATTTTAGTAGTTACTACTTTTTTACTACTTTATAACTAATAGGGCATCTTTAGTATTCACTAAAAGTAGTAAATGTTACTACTTTTAGTTGGCCCTGTGGTCATAGTGTGTCTGCAATTAGAGCATCAGCATTTAACCAAAGGATTAGATGGCATGAGCAATGGTAAGAAAACAATAAAAGAGTATAAATAGCATTTTGCTGCAGTAACTTAATTTATATAGTAATAGCTTTTGGGGGGAGTAGAAGGAAAGCAGGAGAAAAGTAGAAGATTTTATCACCTAGGTAGAAAGTGAGTAGAATCTGAGATTCTACCACGTGGTAGAAAGGTGGTAGAATCACCCTTCTGCCACAGTGGAATAAGAATATCAAGAATACGTTCAACATGTTCTAGATGCCCTTTGTAAGGCTCAGTTGGTGGCAAATCTCAAGAAGTGTGAATTTTACAAGACTGAATTACAGTTCATGGGATTCCAGGTTTCAGCTAAAGGCATTCTACCTTCTGCAGAAAAAGTCAAGGCTATTTAGGACTGGCTAATCCCTCATAATATGCAAGAAGTTCAGCAGTTTGTTGGTTTGAGTTTGCACTACAGACGTTTTATACAAGATTTCTTCTTGCTCGCATCTCCTTTTATGGACTTAATGAAAGGTACTGGTACCAAAAAACGCAAGATAACCTGGACTGCAGAGTGTCAAGCTGCATTTGAAGAAATCAAATCTTGAATGGTGAACGCCCCTGTCCTACTGCCACCCAATCCTGATCTACTATATGTAATTGAGACTGATGCATCAGATTATGATGTCAGTGCAGTGCTATTGCAGGAAGGCGAAGATGGCTTAATGCATCTGTTGGCTTTCAAATCAAAGAAGTTATTGATGGCTGAAAGGAATTATCTAGCCCAGGAACGGGAGCTACTTGGTATTTTGCATGCTTTATAGACTTGGCGCTGTTTTGTTAAGGGACAGTCATATATCATATACACAGATCACAACCCATTATGTTACTTCTGAACACAAACAAAACCTATGCCTCGTTTGACATGGTGGATGGCAGAACTAGAATTGTTTGATCCTGACATTCAGTATAAGCTTGGATATAACAACCATATCCCAGATGTACTTTCTCAACGAGATAGTCCTGATTGCAACCCAGATGAAGTTTCTATAGAGCCTGATTACCTCTATGCAGTGAAGTCAATCCAAGATTCAGATTGGCCTAAGTTTTATATGCACGTGGATAAAGACTGGCTGGCTATATACAAGGACCTCTTGATCCAACATCGTGATAAGTTTATAATCTATGGTGGTCAAGTGTTCCACAAAGTCAAGTTTGGTGATACTATTCAGGAAATCTGATTTGCACTGTTCGCTCATCACGCAGAAATTGTATGGCATTATCATACAGGTTTTGGCCATGCTAGTAACTCAACAGTCTATGATGTGATCAAGAAGTGTTGGTGGTGGCCCAACATGAAAAGTGATATCTAAGATTGGCTTTGAGATTGTCTACAGTGTCAATTAGCAGCACCAGCTGACCACAGTACTTATCATGCCCCAATAAAGCCTTTGGATGTCCCTCCAGTGTTCTCACATTGGCACCTTGATTTTATTGGAGAGCTACCCACCACTAAAAATGGAAACTGATGGATCCTCGTTGCTGTAGACTACACCACCAACTGGACTATTGCCTGTGCCATTCTGGATGCTACTGGTCAAGCCATTGCCGACTTTATCTTTGAAGAAATCATATTGCAGTTTGGATGTCCTGCAGAGCTGGTTACTGATCATGGACCTAACTTTATATCTAAGATCCTAAAAATGTACCTCAGTCATGTCAAGATCCATCATCAATTCACATTGGCTTTCCATCCTAGGTCAAACAGTAAATGTGAATGCACCAACGGAATCCTCAAACAAATGCTATGAAAATATGTTAATGGCGCAATTTCTTGATAGGATAAATATCTGGACAAATCTGTTTTTGCATGTTGAATTTGCAAGCATCATACAACGGGCTTTAGTCCTTTCTACTTGGTATATAGCATAGAGCCTTCCTTACCTGGCGATATCCTTCGACCATTTGTCTATATTGATGCCTCTGATGATCTGGAAATCTCTGTCAATGCCTGCAAAACTGATATCATTCAACTCTGAGAAGCCTGAGAAATTGCTGCTGAACACTTATGTCAAAATGCGCAAAAAGACAAAACCATATAGGACTCCATTATGCGACATCAAGTTTTCCAGATCAGTGACCATGTACTTATGTGACATGAAAACAAGCTTAGTCTTGAGTACAATTGGAAACACTGCGGCAGAAGGGTAATTCTACCACCTTTCTACCATGTGGTAGAATCTTAGATTCTACCCACTTTCTACCCAGATGGTAGAATCTTCTACTTTTCTTCTGCTTTCCTTCTACTCCCCCCAAAAGCTATTACCATATAAATTAAGTTACTGCAGCAAAATGCTATTTATACTCTTTTGTTGTTTTCTTACCATTGCTCATGCCATCTAATCCTTTGGTTAAATGCCAATGATCTAATTGCAGACATCGCAATTATGATAGAGATTATTGTCTTGTAACCCAGAGAATAAAAAGTCAACATGAATGAAAGGATCACATAGCAGCTGCTTTTGCTAGTATATGCAGAAAACATTTGCTGATGTATTTGGAATCTAACTATTTTCCTCATCAGCTAAAGAAATGCATGTTGTGAATGCAGATGTAGGCAGTTTAGTCGCTTACGATAGCATGGACATTGATAATGGTGTGTGCTCAATAAATAACAGTTTTACATTAAGAAATTCGTTAATGAACAAATAATAACATATAATCGTTAAAGTTTGAATTCCCAGACGATGACAATGAAGATGATGTCAATCTTGACACTGATTATGAGAATGAAAGAGAACAACTTGATGTTGTACAGGAACTTGAATTTGGTGAAGTCTCTGATTTTGAATATATGGATGAAGAAGAGCTTGCAGAGAGCGAAACTGAAATGCAAACAGGAGCAGCACCAACAGGTAGCATTTCCCTTATTAGGTTCAAATAAGACACTTACCATTTTTTATTGTGAAGTAAATTTTGCTGAACCATTTGGCTTTATTGCACTCTTCCTAATTTATTTTCAGTTGTTCTTCATTGTTGGAAGAGGCATGGCTGTTTTAATCCGTTTCCTTAATGAGTTTCTTTATGCGTTCAGTCAAACTTTTCAGTTTCTATCCACTATCAAAAGCTTCCATCAACAGGCTAAATTCAATTATTTGACTAGCCATTTGCAAAAACATGTGATGTGCCAAAGATGCCACACTCTTTACCTCCCTCAAGATGCACCAAATAAGTGCACATTTGTCCGCTTCCCTAATCATCTGCAGGAAAGAGCATATAACAAGACTTGTGATCAGCCGCTCTTTAAATCTACCTCAAATGGGAGCCTATTGAGATCGTTACCATGCAAAGAATTCCTCTACAATTCTCTCATGGACAACTTGCGCATGTTCTTTCAAAGACCAGATTTTGAAGAGAAAATTGAACAATGGCAACGTCATACTATACTTGAAAACACATTGTCAGATATATATGATGGTGCAGTTTGGCGGTCCATACTTGATGAACATCAGGATCCATTTGTAGATCGTCAGAGATCTTTGCTTCTCTCCATGAATGTGGATTGGTTTAAGCCTTTCCACAGTTCCCAATATTCTTGTGGAGCTATATACATTGCTATCAACAACTTACCTTGCAGTGAGCGCTTTAAGCCTCACAACATTATTCTAGTCAGTGTTATCCCAGGGCCAACTGAACCAAGCACATATGAAATGAACAACTACTTGAAACCTTTAGTGGAAGAGTTGAAAGCGTTGTATCTTAGTGTCAGAATGACCACTTACTGGTATCAAGAACCCATTACTGTATGCGCTGCATTGTGTATGAGTGCATGTGACATTCCAGTGGCAAGAAATACTAATGGCTTTACCTCGCATGCAAGTACCCGTGGATGTCACAAGTGTAATCAACAGTTCAGCGTGATTCCCGGCACGTCATCTATAGATTACTCAGGGTTTGACGTGGACAGTTGGATCCTGCAAACAAGAGAAGATAACCTTCGACATGCTGAGAGTTGGCGATGTGCATCTACAGAAGCTGAGTGGAAGAAATTAGAAAAGACTACAGAAACACAATGGAGTGTACTGCATGACCTTCCTTACTTTGATGCCGTAAGATTTACAATCATAGACCCAATGCATAACTTGTTTCTGGGCACCGCCAAATGAATGACTGAAGTGTGGGCAAACGAAGGTTATTTTAAAGAAAGACAGCTTGAAGCTATGCAAAAGCTTGCTGACAGTGTCCTTCCTCCACCACAGTTTCCAACGCTTGCACAAAAAATATCCAAAAACTTTCCTAATATGAAAGCTGATGAATAGAAGTCATGGTGCCTAGTTTATTCGCCTTACATATTATCCAAAGTGCTTCCTGCTGAACATTTCTCAAACTGGATACATTTTGTTGATGCATGCCGCCTGCTCGTTAAACTATCCATTACAATTGATAAGGTTGATACTGCCCACCAATGTCTACTTCGCTTTTGTCAAGGCAATGAACGGTTATATGGAAATGCGCAAATCACTCCAAACCAACATCTGCACATGTATTTACAAGAAAGTGTTCTTGATTTTGGCCCTATTTATGCTTTCTGGGTGTTCAGTTTTGAACGTTATAACGGCCTTCTGGCAGATCTGGACACAAACTGTAAAGACTCCTTTGAAAGTACATTTCTAAAGAAATTCCTTGAACAAACGCGCGCTATGGATTTTCTCAAACAAGTTTCAACGCAGATTGGCAATAACCAAAATCAGCTTAACCTGTTAAAAGACCTGATTGATAGTCTATCTTCCAGTACAACAACTGCTCAGCTTTCATTAGAGGATAATTTTGACCCTATTGATTTTGTACAAATGTCTACAGCCATTAGGCATGCCACTGGGTGCGAGCCACTTCCCCCTAACGTGTTGCCATCATCTTTCAAGAAGGTCCACATGAGTCCTAATCACTACCACGCTTTGATTGGGTTCTACAAAATGGCGTATCCAAACATGGCACTAGTTCATTATCTCCAAGCAAATCAGCAAAGTACTCTCATCAGTAATACTATAAGCAGATTTTATACTTTAAAATTGCATGGTCAACTGTTCTGATGCGCTGAAGGCCGTTCCCAACAAGGGTCATATGTGCAAGTCCTTTTTGAAACAGAATCTAGCCTTATTCCAAGCGCTTACCCTTGCAAGATTCTCTACTACTTCAAACATGAACTCCTTATAAATAACAGGTTAACGTCACATGTCTTTGCAATGGTGCGCTGGTTTGAAGCATATACCAGTTAACAAGCATATGAAAATGAGAGCATTGAGCTTTGGTGTAATAAGTTTGGACCTTTAGATGAGCATTGCGTCATACTGATTCATTGTATCCATTCGTACATAGTGATTGCCAAAGAAAAGACCCGTCATTCTGATGAGAATCTTATCGTCATTCCTTTATAAAATCATTTTCAAATTTGACGAACTAATAGCAAGATTCTGCTTTTCAAAGTTTTTGTGGTCTATAGGAGTAGCTATAAATTATCACTTTCACAGTTATCAAAGAAATATTTATTTACCTACTTTATTTGTACATCCAAGATAGCAATCCTATGGGGCATTCTGCCTCCACTTCTTCTAAATGCTTGGTATAGAACTTCTTTGTTGATGGACAAAGCCCATCTAGTGCTTTGAGGCACTCATTCGCCTTTTAAAAGTTTATAAGTTGAAACGATCAGCTGTCATACAAAACTTGCCTGGTCTAACCTCCAGCGCGGGCGTTTGACGTGTAATGACGCGTTGCCTTCACCATTAGACTCTTCTGCAGACATACAGTCACGTGAAAGGAGGCGATCTATGTCACCTGCATACCACTCCTCAAGAGTTTCTCTGTTCTTAAGGAGAGCATCCATTCTCTGGGCCAGTTTCTAAAGTACCCAATAAAACTAAGTTTTTAACCTTAAAGAATTTGACTACCTTTGTTACTCGTTGATAGCGCCATTTTCGCACCTGCATCTCCTTTTTTTTGTCTGTTGAAACAGCAGACCGTTTCTTTACATTCCAAAAGTTGTCCTGCAACACATTGTGAAGCTTTTGCTCTGCTTGCACGATGCGATTGTTTGGCATACGTTGCTGAAGGTACGTTTTCAGCTGTGACACTATCAATTTGTTTGCATCAAAATTAAAAGACTCATCGTATTTGTACCCTCTGTTATCCTTGTTCAATTTGGTGATATAATCATGAATCTCCCTCTGTTCACAGATCAACATTCAGCTCTTTTTAGTTATGCTTCACATCTGGATCTTAATACACATACCAACAACTCAGCGTCATTTGTTCATTGTGAGCTCTCTGCAACAGGTGCTGGAACGCTAAATTTCATGGTACTGGACATTGCTTCCTAGTTTTGTTGCTCTTGCAGGGAGCTCAATTGCTGATGAAGCTGCGCGTTCTCAGCTTGAAGGCTGGAAGCAAGGTCATGAAACTCATCCCTCAGGAGACTGACCTGGCCTGAGATTTGTTTGTTTGATGACATTTGGTTGAAAGATATTACTTTACACATACAAATGATTTAAATGCCTTATTCTTTATGTATTGATCTTACTTTGGCAGAAGGGAAAAAATAACTAGCAATCCTAAGACTGACACTTCTTTAAGGGGTATGATGGTGTACTCAATTTTCAGGAGCTGCATAAATTGTTTATCACGTGCCCCAGGTATGGTTTTTTTTCTTTTTTATGGGGTTATCTGCGTTTTCCTTTCTACTCATTCTTTTCTTTTACAATCCTTTTCTCTACTTCTTTTTTTATTCCCTATCGTTTTGCTACTTTGTTATTAGCAAAATCACTTTTAAGAGTATTGACGATATATTATCCTAGTATATACAATCTTGACTTGAAACTCTGTTCTTTACTGGCAAGCTTTTACTTCTATTTGACAAAATCTCATTCTTTCTTTCTTTTGATAGCTGGTATGATCTCTACACTATAGGAAAGCTCACTGGTCACTTTTAACTGAGGTATCTAGTTGATTGACCTGAACTTAACTAACCTTTACTTCTTTGTTATTGATTAAATTAGTTTTTGTTTTCTAAAATGGATGCAGACAAACATGATACACTTTTTAATAGTATACATGCTTTTTTATATTATAACTGGATTAATTATACAAAGTAGTCTTTTTTTAGTATATTGACAATGCTGCCAATCGTTATTACTATTTGTCTTAGGTATCTTAATATGTTTTATCTTTTAGTATATTTTATTAATTATTGCTTTTAAAGATTGTGCTTCTTTAACCTTTAATAATTAGGTAAGATTAAATAGGTTCAAATGTAAACCTAGCTGTTTAATAGTATATTACATCATAAAACTACCAATATAATAAAAGTTTTTTATGTCTCCTTTTATACAGTTAAAGAAGTGTTCTTATAATGGTAAAGAAGTATATTTCATTAGTTTAAAGTAATGCATGCAATGGAAAATGCTTCCATTTAGAAAGACTAGATAAGAACTATAGCTCTAATAGAATATAGTGTTTTAAATAAGTTTATCCAATAAAAATGTTTCAAGAAAGGAATTTGATCAAACAAAATCATAGTATTAGCCTCTAATGCATACCATTTAATCTAATAGAATTATATATTAGCCTTTGACATCAATTGTTTTATCCAATTAATAAGCGTTGGGGGAAATTAAAAGGTGGTAGAAAAGGTGGTGGAAAAGGTAGTAGAATTTGCATTCCACCACCCTTACAAGTAATTCTACCACATGGTAGAAAAGTGGTAGAAAGGTGGTAGAAAGGTGGTAGAATTTGATATTCTACTACCTTTCTATCAGGGGTAGAATCACCTTTCAACCACAATGTTCAGTCTTGCTGTATATAAGGATATCATCTAGATAAACTAGTGTAAACTTGTCTAAGCACTCCCTCAACACTGAGTTCATGAGCTTTTGGAATGTGAGAGGCGTATTGGTAAGACCAAAAGGAAGAACCAAAAACTCATATGACTCATAGCATGTGTTGAAAGCTGTTTTCAGTATATCTTCTTCACAAATCCAAACCTGATGCTACCCACTCTTTAAGTTGATACTTGAAAAGTACTTGGCACCACTAAGACATTTAAGGCATTCATTGATCCTAGGTAGAGGATGCGAGTTTCATTGCATGACTCTGTTAATAGCATAGTAGTCTATGCATATACGCATAGATCTATCTTTTTTTTGAACAAACAGCACTGGCGCTCCCCATGGTGATGAGCTGAGTCAGATAAGACATAGATCTAACAACTCCTTGAGCTGCTTTTATAATTCATCAAGTTCCAAGGGACTCATCTTGTAAGGTGGTCAATTGATAGGGTCAGCGTCACCAGTATTGATTATATATGCTACCTCTCATAACAGTGGTAACCCAGGTAATTTATCTTAAAAAACCTCCAGGAAATCCTTGACTAGTTCTTGAACTCTGATAGATACAGGACCCTGTTTATCCTCCAGATCTGGTTGGATATAACTGAGGAATATAGCTTCAATATCCTTATTTCATTCTATATGTTGCACTTGACGATAGGATATCAGATATGCCAGTTCAGGGTCTTGTTGTTCATATTTTGGTTTGATCACATATTCATGATTGACTACCTTGATTTTCCAAGTATTCTGATCCCAGTCAGGCATAGGTTTTGTGCGTTTAATCTAATTATGACCAAGGATAAGATCAAACTTGGTGTTCAAGATATATGCAGGTACATCATGGATATATCCTCCCACATTCAAACATAAGGTTACCTGCTTGGTGATATTGAATTTGTGTCCTCTAGCTGTTTCTACTTGTCAACTGAAGACTGCTTTGGTAGGAAGGTTCTTGATGATATGTAATGACATCATATATGCCAGATGCTCCACTGTTTAATAATACTTCACAATTAACACCATTACAGACCATGTTATATAGGGGCAAATCAGTATTGTTTATTGCATTTAAACTTTAAATGTATCTAACATCGCCTTCCACATCCATTTGGTTACTTGTCAGATTTAGATTTTCTTCATCTTCCTCCAGTTCAATGAGTGGTGGATCCTTGCTATCCTCTGTGGTGATAACGTTTACAGATTGTTGTTTCAAGCATGAAGAGACTTCCTCTAATCCTGATATGCTTGCTCTTTTAAATCATCCTTTTAATTCTGATTCTTGTTTCTGATACTAGGTGCACAACTTGTTATTGACAGTGACAAGCAGTTGCGTGTAACGTGTCCTTTTCCCCTGCAATTGTAGCAAGTAAAAGATGTCATGTTCTGGTCCAAGAACTTTCTTGTTTGTTGCCAACTAAAGCTTTTCTGATTTTTGTTAAAATAGCCTTGATGGTGACCATTGTTGTTGCAGTATGGTTGCTGATGTGTCCAGATTGCATCAAGTTCTATAGGTGTCAGTCTAGTTTGTTAAGCTGAATAGTATGCTACTTTTCTACCCATAGAACGATTCATTAGCCCTTCTATTCCTTGAGCAAAATCCCAAGCAGACTTAAAAGCCTTCACTGCATTGTATGCTTCCATAAGTATCTTAGGTTGACTTAGTAACACTTGTAAACATGCATTGTACTTGAAACCTTGGACAAATTGATGGGCCACATCTTCATCAAACATGTCAGGCAGGTCCAACATGATATCCTGAAAGGCAATGATGTAGTTATGAATAGTGCCTGTTTGTTGTAAGTTCTGGAGACATTGTCAAGTCAGCTAAGTGGCGTTGCTAGGCTTGAACTCCCTTCTGAACATTTCCTTGAAATCTGGCCATGTTCTTAGGACAAGTGGTAACCTGGTGATCTCATTCACATTTGATTCCAGATACTGCCACCAGGTTGCTGCTGCATCTCTGAGGAGTATGGATACATATAGAACTCATTGTTCATTATTGAAGTCACTATGTTTTTCCACTGTATACAACTATGCCTTGATAGTGGCTGATACTCGTTCACCCTAAAAGACATGTGGCTGTACTGGCTTGACTGTTCATGG
>JNDQ01000582.1:0-38362 GCA_000696995.1 Apophysomyces elegans B7760
TTTTTTAATTCACTAAAGGCTCTTTATATACTTAACTATACTTGTTACAAATAAATGCAATTGCATTTCACATCACTTAACTTGCGTTTGTTATGACGTTGCAATGACATGCATTACGAATCAGTTATTTAACATTGGGATCAATGTTTGAAATCAATTGAGCAATAAGTTTTGTCGGGAATCGGGTCAAGCATCGCTTTAGTTGACTGGGCTTTGGGCCAAGGTTGGGCCCAACTATAATGGCCCAGCGGGTCATGGGTCTATACTTTGACCCAGCCCAGTGGGCCATGGGCCAATATACTGACCCGGCCCACTTAGACCCGCCCACTTAAGGCCCATCTCAATTAAGGCCCACCCATTTATGACCCGCCCATTTCAAGCTCTAAGAAGCACTTGTAAGTAGCGTAGCAACTACTGAATAGCGTTGTTGATAAAAACCCTTTTGAAAAAACTCAGTGTAAAAAAAGTAGAGAAAAGACTTGCCTAAGTGTGTCTGCATTTAGAAGACCTCATTAGAACATAATGTCATATCTGACATCCTTTTCATAGTGATTTAGCCATATTTTCTGAATCTTGGCAATGTCTCAGCTATAGCCAGGTGAACTTCTTGTAAAACTTTTCATGTTACACGAGATCACATATTCATCTCCGATTCTGACTTTCGGTATCTGAAAAAAGAACATTTTATTCCTAGCTTTCTTACCAATTACCAAGAACTATCATTGTCTTATCCTTAACACCAATAACACTTCGTTCTTCAATTGTACCATTGGTTTATGTTACAGACAATTGGATGAAAACTTTTCTTCTTATGTTATTGGTTTACAAGAGGTTTCACACTTATAGTCCCAATCATTCAACTAAAAAACTATAAAAGAAAAGCACTTGAAAATAAAGAACATCATCTCAGTCTCGCTGATTCCATCAGTTATCCTTTCTTTATTTTGATCTCACTTTTGACACTTCACATGGGTCTGTTTGCGCTTAATGTTCATATTCTATCTTTGCCAATATTTATCAATTAATAATGGATTGTTAAAGTGTTTAGGAGGTTCCTAAGTGTCATCTTCCTTGATGTAATTCTTCTATTATACTCTATAAACGTAGTTGCCATTTTTACCTTTGTGATCCAGTATAGCTTGAACTTCATAAACATTGTCTGATGATACTACTGAGTCTTGGGAAATCATCTTAATGTGTGAAGAAAGAATATTACAGGCGAGCAGTGTACCTGTTTCATCTACCAGCACATAGCTGCCTCCTTTATTCTTGCTATATACTGTGAACAGCCCTTTATAGTAATAGTCTGTTTTAGATTTGTGGGATATGTTTTTGATTATAACTTTACTACTAACAGGAAATTGGATGATGTGATGGTCATCTGCGAATCTGCCTTGTTGGACTGCCTGTATTACTCAGTGCGTTTACATATAGCTAGTATGACAATGTCCTCCATTTCCTTAAGGCATTTATGGAGTGCCTTTGTGTCTTGGGAGTTCAAAGAGGCGTCACCAGTTTCAACTTCCCTGTGATCCATCAGCATGTTAGGTTTTCTTGCAAACATGAGTGCAAAGGGCTATGTCTTGTGCAGCTTGGCATGTTTTGTATTGATGGCCAGTTGTGCACTAGGTACATAAAGATCCCAATCCCGTTTTGCCCCTTGAAGCCATTTGACCACTACTTCTTTAGTTGTGTGAACCCATTTTTCTGCTATGCCGTTAGTGCATGGGTGATAAGCTGTAACCGGCCTGTGATTGATCCCTGAATGCTTAACAAGCAATGAACAATGTCATATCTGACATGATTACATCACTATATTCAGTGGATAAAACATCAGGTCTAGACTGTCAGTAAACATATTGGCTATAATGACTGTATAGATCAGGTTACATTAACATCTTCATAATCTATTCATCTGTTGCTGGAACCCTAGCAGACACAGAATATCAAAAGACAGAAGATTAATGTGTCATTACTGATCATACGGATTTTACAAAAGATATTAGTAACTACCCCAACCTGCTTTTACCCGCATACGTTTCTAAAGATATTTAAAGAGAACAATCATTTGTGAAATAAAGAAAATCTTTTTCAGTCTCGCTTATTTTGAGCATTCTGTTATTTTCGTTTTATACGTCAAATAAATTTTATTAACAAACTCAGTATCATTGTCGGACTGTAAAACTTTGGGAAAGCCATAGTTACAAAAGACATAAATGAGTTGTTTGGCAATTATGAGTGCAGTTTTGTCAAGTATCGCTCATAAAATATAAAAGTGAGTAAATACGTCAACCATAACTAAGATATAATTATTACTGTTGTTGCTGGTAATGTTTAAATCACCCAGGTCGATTGCCCAGTGATCTTCAGGTGCATTAGCTATAATACTGTGTAATGGATGATAACCATGTTTAGCAATATTGAAGCGCTGACATTCTGGACAACTGGCGACAGCATTAAGAGCATTGCGTTTGAGATTTTCCCAATGCATTCCATCACTATAGATTGTGTTAATGATTGCTTCTGCGCCAAAATAACCGTTCAGGTGCGCCTGCAGTATAATATTAGCATGTTCTGTTTCAAGTAGTGTGATGTAGTCAAGTTGTACTTTACATGACAGGTATTTCTGTTCAGTTGTAGGCATTTTGACCATATTACCCTCTACCAGCATTTTTGCAGGATCAAAAAGGCAAGATAAAGCATTGGGCAAAACGTTTTTTTATCCCAGGACAATGTATGATAGTGCAATAGTAGTTACAAATAGTGTCTAACCAATTGATCATCATCAGGCTAGCGATGGGTTGCATGTATAAATAGACTAATGCTTTGTGGTCAGTAAACAAAGTGAAGTGACAACTCTATAAAAACTGGTGGAGCTTTGTAAAAGCGTATACAATAGCCAAAAGTTCACGTTTGGTCATAAAATAGTTGCATTCAGATTTAGACAATGAACGAGCCATGAAACCAATGTAGCAATAATGGCCATTAATGACCTGGTAAAGCACAGCACCGATTCCTATGTTAGATGCGTCAGTAGCAACACAGAAAGGATAGGATGTATCAGCTAGGCTAAGTACAGGTGCATGTTGTAGTGCATGTTTGACTTTGAGAAAAGACTTTTGCTATTCATTGGTCCAAAGATGATCTAGTTTACCAGCGTTGCGTAATTAGTCCAACAGTGCAGTAAGTGTAGAGATTAAAGGGATGTGTTCTCTGAAGTAATTGACAAGCCCTAGAAAGCGTTGGATATCTTTGCCTGTTTTGGGCTGTGGCCATTGTTCAACATTTGTAACCTTGCGTGGGTCCAGTGAAACGCCTTGTGCGCTAAGGCAAAATTCCAGTAAGTGGACAGATTGTTGTGCAAAATGACATTTGTCTGGATTTAGTATGAGATTGACGTTTGTAAGTTTTTGAATAGCTTGTTGAACGTGTGTAGTATGTTCCTCAAGTGACTTTGAGAAGACAATGATGTCGTCAACAAAGGTTAAAACGAATAGTATATCTGATGTATAAAACGAAAATAACAGAATGCTCAAAATAAGTGAGACTGAAAAAGATTTTCTTTATTTCACAAATGATTGTTCTCTTTAAATATCTTTAGAAACGCATGCGGGTAAAAGCAGGTTGGGGTAGTTACTAATATCTTTTGTAAAATCCGTATAATCAGTAATGACATGTTAATCTTCTGTCTTTTGATATTCTGTGTCCGCTAGGGTCCCAGCAACAGATGAATAGATTATGAAGATGTTAGTGTAACCTGATCCATACAGGCATTATAGCCGATATGTTTACTGACAGTCTAGACCTAATGTTTTATCCACTGAATATAGTGATGTAATTATGTCAGATATGACAATATCCTTGTACAAGAGGTTCATGACTCTTTGGAATTTGGAAGAGATTGGTTTTAATCCAAAAGGACAGCCTTTGAACATGTATTGGATGCCATTAAAAGTAAACGCGGTTTTGTGTTGATGCAGTTCACTATGGGAAAAATTATCCCAGAATTTGCCAGTTCTAAGATTATTCCCATATACATCATAGGATTCAACGTTCTATATGAGAATCCTACTATAAGAAACTCAGATTATTCTAGGATATATCATAAAATGTAGGATAAGAGATAGTGGAATAAAAAGAAAATTCGTGCTTTAAATTTTAAGATTGTTCTATGCTATATCCTAGAATCAAAACATAAGGATTAATCATGCTTTTATCCTTTGTTTATAGGTTAGTATAGCTGATAATTCTATGAATCAATATAAATTAACAATCAGTTAACTAGTATAAAACTATACAAGTTTCTCAAAATATTAAGACATAAAAGTTCTTGTTTGCTTTATTTTATATAAGATAAGTTACATCTCCAATACTTTGCTTATTAATATAACTACATGATGAAATTAGTGCAGGCCAAATACAATAATACTTTACTGGCATATCAGCTTGGTATTCTGTAACAAGCCCAACAAAATTGACAATATCAGAACAACGAGCAATGATGATTTTTTCTGCTGACGATGGCCGTATAAACACAGTGGCTGAAGCCTCATCCACATTTGCCATATAAATACTTACAACAGCGAGCATTCCTTAATTTTCCATAGATATATAGAAGTAAACCTTTCTGAAGAACCATTTCCTTTCCACTAAAGGGGCATGTCTAGGGCACTTTGCATACCTATCATTATAGATTTTAGTTAACGTGGTTAAACATAGTTATTTTTAGATTATATACCGATCAACCTCAAGATGTAGCTGGACGTAATAAGCTGCATGGTTAGATTGTGAGTGCTGAAGAACACTACTATACACTTTATGGTCATGCTATATGAAGTGTCAAAAGTGAGATCAAAATAAAGAAAGGATAACTGATGGAATCAGCGAGACTGAGATTATGTTCTTTATTTTCAAGTGCTTTTCTTTTATAGTTTTCTAGTTGAATGATCGGGACTATAAGTGTGAAACCTCTTGTAAACCAATAACATAAGAAGAAAAGTTTTCATCCAATTGTCTGTAACATAAACCAATGGTACAATTGAAGAATCAAGTGTTATTGGTGTTAAGGATAAGACAATGATAGTTCCTAGTAATCGGTAAGAAAGCTAGGAACAAAACATTCTTTTTTCAGATACCGAAAGTCAGAATTGGAGATGAATATGTGATCTAATGTAACATGAAAAGTTTTACATGAAGTTCACCTGGCTATAGCTGAGACATTGCCAAGATTCAGAAAATATGGCTAAATCACTATGAAAAGGATGTCAGATACGACACTATATACTGTGGTAGATTGTAACCTTCTGCATAGGAGCGTATGGCACTTCAATTCTTCGGTAAAAAGCCAGAAGAATTCTGGCTACTGTTCTAGCTGATATTTCAGCTATTTGTTGTGTTGAATCTAGTAACATTTCATACTCTTTTCTGCGCGGTTCAATGCCCAGGCCATCAGTTGAATCTTGCGCAGCAATTGTTGTACCATCATTTGTCAGATCAGTTGTATCATGTTCCAAGGCAATACCCACATATCTTGCACTAGCTATTTTTAATATAATGTTCCCTACACTTTGACCTGGTGCGCTAGTTGAGGAAAGCAACCAACTGTATAAGCCAATAATATGTTCCATAGATCGAATGCTATAGTATTGCATTGGACCAAGTTTATGAACGATATCAGATATATGGGAAAGATAATGCATATTTGGCGTGAATATGGACTGCTTAATAACATTCTCCTTAACTAGTTCTCTCACATAACGGTGCCATGTTTCAATATCACTGCACAATGATAAGTAGAAGTATTGATGTACAAGTATCTACCTTTTCATACTGGCTATATCTGATTCATCAACCAAATATTGCAGACTGATCTGGCAAGCATGGACCAGAGCCATTGTTGTGCTTTTTGCTCAAGGATCCTTGAGATTTGCCACAATAAGAGTGGGCACCATATAGCAAAGAAAGTCCAGCCAATCGACTGCTCTAATCTTTGATTGATCTAAGAGTGATTTCCATACACCATTAAAAGCTGTTGGAATATGCTTTCTCGATTTTTCCATATTGTCCATAGCGTGTTTCAGAACATTAGCATCAATATCAAATAGGTTATCAGCGCAGTCTACTGTGTATTGTCCTTGGATCAACGCAAGGAATTGGCGGCTGATGCCATGATCAAGAAGATGCATTTCATCTAAGCCAAAAAACTCTGGTCTAAGGAATGTCTCCAGAAAGGCAAGCCGGGTTGGGCGTTTAATCCCTTTCTATAGGCATGTTAAAAACGCTTTTCTAATAGTGAGAACACCTACCTCACTCGCTGTTCTATAGCTGTTCACAGTATACCATGCTGAAAGATTGCTTTCATCACTCTCAAAGTACATAGCACCTTCTGGTCCCCGTTTATTAGTAATCTGGCAGATATGACAGCCATCAGCAGAATTATGCCCTACATGTCTAGCGAATCCAGAGACTGCTGGAATATCGCCAGTTGTGATAAGAAGATGAACTTTGCAAAATATATCGCCTATATTGGTTTTGACTAACATGCCCTGGTCTTGCAACACTTTTAGCTTGTCAAAGATGGGATTAAGAAAGGACCAGATATTTTTGGGATTGTTTGGACCTGGGGTTATATATAGTTGAAGCATATTTTTGTTCTTGTATCTACATGCATCTCAATTTTCGCAAGTTATATTTTATTTTACCGAAATGATGAATCTATGTTTAATACTACAGCCTGTATTAGTGTCATGTTATGTTTAACACCTCTGAAAGGCTGAAATCCATCAACGTATAAAGCCACTGCAATATCATGCTCTTTTTCAAAGAGTTTGCTCGTGTGTTCACGATAAGTTTTTCCATTAAAGATATCCAAATATATGCCCTTTTGGGGTTTCCGTTTACTGCGATAAGAGAGTAGACTTCTTGTCTCTGGATTATGCAACATAAAGGCCAGTTGCTCGCCGAGTGACAGAAATTGTGCTGTGCTATGCGTCTCTCTTGTCATTGATCCTGAAGCATCTCTTTTATATCTCTCTTTGCCACAGAATTTGCAAGTTTCAGAATCGTTGCTTGTACTAAATAGAAGGCAACCGTTCCTGCATACAGGATAATGAATAGGTTTCATAGGGTAAATTTCTTTCATTATCTCGCATGACAAGTATGGTGATAGTATATGCTTGCATTCTATGGAAGAAAATAGTTGATATATAGGGTAGATATAAAGGCAACAAGTAAACCTGGGTCAAACAAATCCATAGCCTCATTTACAAGTTGAACAAGTTCTTCATGTGCTGTCTGTGGAATACCATAGCAATCTACAATATCTTTCAGCTTGACGCTCATGGCTTCCACTGGATCAATAGTAGCGCTGACACTTCTATAGTTGTATATCTTTGGCTCATGCTGAAACGGAATCCCTTTATTGCCTGTGATATAGAAAGCTTAGAAAGGATAATCCATCCGGTTTTCTATAAGAATGAAAAGCTTCTGCATATCTGAATTGCTAGAATAATCAACATCGTCAATAACAGTGACATAATCATCATAGTTCGAGCAATTGCTTTCGTTATCAGTCTGAGCTGTTTCAGTGACGTCCTCAAATGTCTGATCCGATCTTTCAGATCTTTCGGCACCATCTGTGCCAATCATGTTATCACATGTCTCAACCTTCATTGTGATCGGCGTTATAGCCTCTTTACAAAAGAAAAATAAGCATTTATTACTTTGAATCTCACATACACTATATTTTGTAGTTTGTATGAGGCGGTCTTTTTCAAAGTTGAGGAGCTGCTATGGCTTCTGAAGCAAGCAAAAGAATGTTTCCTAAATTTTCTTTTGCTTATATGTAGTTTACACCAGCAGCACTGGATATAATCCTTTCTCTGGGCAGAAGTATTGATTCAAAAACATCTCTTTGGCAAGCTGTCCATGACTAGATTTCAAAACTCGAAATATTGAAAAAACCTACATTAAAAACTCCAGCCCAATGTATTAGAGTATTAAAAAACAATATATGCAAGGGGATTTTAATCTTTCCATACATTTCAATTCCTCATTTTGCATCAGAGGCAGTCATCTTGACTATACCTCTCTCTTTCCTTTTGACATTATTTTCTAGAGGTTTATCATAAAGCTTTGTAGTTTATTTTCTTTAACACACTAGATAGATGATGAATTCGCAGTCTACAATTCGCAGTTTACACACTGTGATCCAAGAAGAGATGATCCAACATCTCAAGTGGATCGAAGAATTACTAGCGAAGCAACAAGAACGGTTGAATAGGCAACAAGCACAGCTAAGCTCTATGGAATCCACAATGTTCTTACTCCAAGAGAATCAAGAGCAGCAGGGCGTTCGGCCATCTTCTGATAATCATGAAGTGCTTCTATGGGACCAGGTCGAACGAACACGTCCTAGGCCAAAAGAAGTGCGGAGAAACAAGGCGTATGCGGTCCCTCTTACTATGGGGTTCATCAAGGAATACATGGCTGAAGAATTTTTTGCTAACGATGTGCAAGCATCAGCCTATGCTGTCATGCATATCAGAACCATCGCCATGGAAGTAATATTCAACCTGATGATTGAACTCGGTCTGGAAAGCTATAGTATCCCTTGGAGTGCCATAGGTCATCGACATCAGGAAATGGCAGTCCTGGCACTTGAACAAAAGGCATATGACGTACAGATCCCTTTGAATGAGTGTAAGAACTCATGGCTAGCAAAATGGGTGCTTCAGTCAAAATGGGGTAGCTCCTATCAGTACTTTCTCCAACAGAGTGTAAGTTATAGTTTTACCTTTTGCACAAATATTCTTATCCACAGCATATGCAATTATACCAATAGAACATGAGTCGCGATGAAAACCAACGGTATGTACAGTATCACAAGACGTGACTAGTTCTGACTCAAATTGTAGTGATGAGGGCGAAGCATCAAAACGTTGTTGCAACCAATACTAACCATTTCATTTCCCTATTCCTTCTTCTCCCATTCGCCTCATTATCACTACCTTCTTGTCCTTAACAGATTAACCATGCCATTAGTGACAATAAAAGAGAAGTCGCTCATCTCTGATTAAGAGCACTATAGAAACCCATATAAGCTACAGCTACTGTAGAAAAGTATCTGTTCACTAACAATCAATTATAGGGTATAGATAGTAAAGTAATCAGACAATTCTATAATAAAATGGATCAAGATATTTCTATGATTCGTGACAAAGCTTATCTACCAATCCAATGATATATCCTGTTTTATTATACCATGATTATCATGGCTATAATCAAATAATAGTAGAATTTTAAAGCGGAATAATGCTATAATTCAGCTATCCTACAATTTTATGATCTAACATAAAATAAGCCTTAAAACTATCATAGAATAAGGCCAGAAAGTGACAAATTCTGGCCTTATTCTACGCTTATTTTATATCCTTATTCTATGATAGATAATAAGATTCTGCCTTAATTTTTCCCGTAGTGTACCAATCACACTGGAGAAGGCCTACAAAGTGCGTTACACTTGTTACTATCACGATCAAGGAGGAGATTAACCATTACGGTTGTATGGAGTTTGGTGTTGCAATGCACCATCGGGACATCAATCTATGTGGAATAGGCTCTCTCAGGTTTTAGTTGTTTGCACGGCGCCACATGGATGCAGAACCATTTCTAGATATGAGTACCTGCCAAAGTTGGTACAACGTCTATGTATTCCGTGGTAATAAGAGCAATGAAAGCCAGATCTCCTACAATGCACAATCAAAAGCGTACAATAATGCCATTAAAGCAGTAGAAATCGTTACATCTAACGTAACGAACATCAATCGTGGCAGCGCTCTCCGGGAAATCTGTGTAGATGAAGTACCTGAGCACCAACTGCGGCGAGTTTGTCGATAGGGCCGGGACAGGATGATAGGCTGCTATATGTCCTGCCTTCCAAAGCGAGCCATGAGAGCTTTGGCTGGGTTTTATGCCCCCCGTCGGTGCATTCCGACTGAAAGAAAGCCACTATATCTTGCTCCGCGAGGACATTGACCGGAAGACCCAAAAGTGGTGCAAGAACAACTTGCTACTCCTCCATCATCTCCATCACCTTCTGGAACGTCTTCCAGTGTTGCCCAGTTGCTTTTGCAAACATTGGCATGCGTCCAAGCTTAACCGACAGCTACGGACTGTAGTTGATGTATGGAGAGAATATGATGGAGTTGGAAATGGCCCAGCTATCCGTAATTTAGAAACACAGTTCAGAACCAGCTAAAGAAAAGACAGGACAAAATCTTGCTATTACAGTCGCCGGAAAGCGCTATACAATTAAGTGGATAAGACTGCTGTCAATGAAAGAATATCATCAATGGAAGCAACTCGTCTACTAGGAAAAAGAAGGCAGTAGAGGCGTTTAACCCTTGATGGGCTATGCAAAAGTATAAGAAAAGAGAAAAATTAACTATAGAAAAAAAATAATAATATGGACATTGTAAAAGTATAAAAGAGAAAAAAGTCAGTTATAAAATAAAAAACAGTTTAATAAAATAATATGAACATTGTAAACTTCTATCTCTAATAAGTGCCAACTCCAAGCAGTGCTAATCGAACTTTTTTACTTTCCCTTATTTTATAAGTACGTTATAATAGGAATAATGTGCTACTTCAAGGGAAGAAATGGATAGTTGATAAGCATATGGTACTAGTGATATTTTGTAGCGCATTAATTATTCATAGGAAGCGGAAGTTTTTATGCATTAAATTATGTCTACATTAATTTGAAGCTACTAGTTAAATGTTCAACTTCTCTTTAGCAATAATCATGGCCATTGCGACTTTCATGTCTTACTAAAGATATCTGCCATAGTTTTTTCTCTCAGGGCCTCACGAAAAGATAGGTATTTCAGTGACAGTCTTAGTCCGGACAAATTCCGGCGAGACCTGAATCCAAGGCTCAGCCATATACCCTCTCAGGTTTACCCAAGGGACAGCCCAAATCCAGCTCTTGGTTTTGCGCACGTCCCGTCATCATTTCATCTCCGCTCTGATGGAGGAGGCGTTTCCTCTTTCTTCGCGAAAATGACAGACGATGAAGCCATAGCACGCCAACTGCAAGAAGAAGAAAATGAAATTTATCGAAAAGAGTCAGAAATGTACGATCAGGATCTCGCATTTGCCCAACTGCTTCAAAGCCAAGAATTGGAGAGTGAAACAAGCTTTACCCATGCTGTTGCAACAAGCAGCTCAATCGATGATCCGAATCCAGATCTTCACGAACTGTTTCTTTTGTTCAACGATATCTACTTTGAAGGAAAACTTGCAATGGTGGAGGTATTAATAATATGATCTTCATACGATGTTTCTAACTGTCATATGCTGTAGGTGCAATGGTCAAAGCGTATGACTCTGTGGTAAGGGAGCAGTTTAACAGACTTTTTTTTTTCCGAATGGCTCAACATCTTGGGAAGTGCTGGGCTTTGTTATTATTATCCCGGTGGTTTGTGTACTATCCGGTTATCCGAACCTCTGCTCAAGTTCAGGACACGGGAAGACATGGTTAATACCCTGCTGGTACGCCCTACTTTCTTAGTCAAACAATGAAATCTATTAACTATTGTTAAAGCATGAGATGATACATGCGCTGCTTTTCGTCACGAAAAAGTTTGATCGGCACGGTACGATATTGATATTTACTGACTATGTAGACCATTAATCCATTGATTCAGATGACCATGGACCCGACTTCCTCAGGGAGGCCGAACGTATTAACAAATTGGCAGGAACAAATATTACGGTATTCCACAAGTATGACCCCACTTAAAGTCGAATATAATTATGAATTCTGACACGTGAAAAAGTTTCACAGATGAAGTTGATTACCACCGACAACACGTGTGGCAGTGCGATGTAAGATAGTGAACACAAACAGAAGGATGATGGGCTTCTGACAAAGAAATTAGGGAGTATGCCAAAAGCGCCCTCCTTACTTTGGGATAGTTAAACGGTCAATGAACAGGTAATAAGGTAAAAGAGACAATGAGCTCAGTCTGAACTTTCTTTTCTTTGATATTTTGGCAGACCTCCACAACCGGCTGACACATGGTTTTCCGAACACCAACTGACGTGTGGCGGGAAATTTCACAAGGTTGCCGAGCCAGAGTCATCGAAAAAACGCTCAAGAAAATCCAAAGACAAAGATAGCGCCCAAACAGATATAGGCGAATACATGATATCAGATTCGAAGAAAAAGAAGACAGCCTAATGAACATCTGTCTGCAGTGGTTTGCTGAATTTGGAAACAAGCTTATTGGCACGCGCCTATGAAGTTGGTTTATAAAAAGGCGTTTCAGCTGGCGTTGTCACTCTGCGTTTTTCCTTCGTTTCATGGTTCATGAAGCCACAAGCGCCCACTAGCAAGAAGACCTGCCCCATAAAATATCGATGCAATCAATCAGAAACCGAGCCAGCGGCCTGCGGTGCATTGCCATGGCATCAAAAACAACCGGAAGCGACAGTTATTCTACATTCATACGATAGACAAACTCTAGAAATTGTAAGGAAACGAGCATGGTACTTAGATAGAGCATACGCAGTTGGGTTAGACGGAGCAATAGGTAATGCAAAAGCAACAACGAAGGTACCCTCTAAAATGTTGATTATCCAGGTTTTGTTCCCGTTGTTGGTGATATTATCTGCATGTTTTTTGCACTTCATCTTGTTCGGGTAGCAAATCGCACCAATCTTCCAAGAAGATTAATCGCGAAGATGATCGGTATTGTTGTGGTCGACTTCATCGTATGTATCGGAATAGTAGCTGGGGTCAATCTGCCTACTCATTTGTTTTGGTTGTACAAGATCGGGCTCTTCCCGGTAGTTGGTGATATTTTCGATATTTGCTTCAAATGCAATTGTATGAACGCAGTATTGCTGGAGTCTTATCTATTAGAGCGAAGACGAGACGAAATGCGAGCAGAACAAGGATTGCCACTTGAAAAGGATTCTGAACATATCAACAAAGTTTCATCTGTATCTCCGCAATCCACAAGCTGCGAGGCTGTTCGGGACACGGAAGCTAAAGTGGATGATGATTCTGAGAGTAATCAAACATTACTGGAAGCGCCCTTCTCTTCTGTATCGCGAGCACAAAATAACCGCAGACACTCAAGACGGGTCCGAGAATATGGTACATTCATTTCATGGATCGAGACCTGATATATAGACTAAGCAATTCTTGACTTTTGAACGATTTGTCTGTGATCCCAGAATTGCCTGTTAGACAAAAAAAAAACAATGAAAAAGCACTTAATGTTTACAATGATTCCCAATTCTATTGAACCGTTTGGATAAAAAGTCCCTGCTCACTGTTTTGATTGTCTAAGCTATCCATCTGCAGAGCGGATTAGGTGGAGCTAAAAGAATATCGACTCAGACTTTCCACAGATGTGCTTGCTCCATTTATCACTCTTATCTATTATTCTGGCATGACCTGTGTCAGGTAGGCTAAAGAACTCACTTTGGTAGCAGCAGCGTATGGGATAACTGTGTAAGGAATAGACGAGTTTAGTACGATTAGCTACTGAGGTTATTTACGTAAAGCTTCTAATGTGTATATTCAGCTTATAACTTAAACGTGAGGATATACTGCTTTGCCACATGAAATAGCTCCCTGATTGACAGGTTTATTACGATAATTGAGTTCTTCAACACTTGCAATTTAGTACTATGGCTAGAAGTGAATTTGGTAGAGCGACGCGCTCCTTTTAAGTCACGGTCTGACACTTCGGAAAGAAAACAGGCCTTTCTCTTTCGACGCGATGAGCTCACCCAAGGATTCCATTCCTGATATCGGTATATAGAAGCAAATCTACTCTGAATTGGAATTAACTTCCTCATGCAGACAAACCTGAACAGCAGTCGTTCGTGAAGTTCTTTCGTTCTTTAGATCCGGTAAATTAACTGCCGACTTGGATCTGTTTTCTGATCTATATTACCCCAGCCTGACGAAGGGACAATTCGGCTATTTGAACGCGACGCCAATCAGAAACGATATTATACTTTTCACGATGAGAATGCAATGTATATCGCCCGAAACGTTTACAAGACGCTTTCGGTTGTCAAGTATTGGGGTGGTAGGAAAAAGACGATAATGTTTCGGGATCTGATCTGATTGGCGATCATTAGGCGATTCGGTGAAGGGACTTGCAACCACCAGTTTATCTGCTAGTGCGACAGAGGCATTTCTACGGAATGCTTTACTACAACAACAATTTCGCATCGAGATCTGGACACAGAAAAAGAATTCAACTCAGTGGGAGCTCACCCACAAAGCTTCTCCAGGAAACCTTCAGGACGTCGAAGACTTCTTATTTTTAAACTCGAACATGACGGCTTCACCTGTTGTGATGTCTGTTAAACTGGGAAAGAGCGGTGAACACACAGTATGGAACAATGTGCTTTGATTAGCTAAATATTCATAACGGGCATTGACTTTAGATGGTTGGTGTATCATTTGCGGACGCAACGATCAAAGAAATTGGTGTAGCCGAGTTTATCGATAATGAGCTGTTTTCAAATCTAGAGGTATCATATACACAAATCAAACGAAAGAGTCTAAATCACATCTAGTCTCTTGTCATCCAATTAGGTGTAAAAGAATGCTTACTAGTGGCAGACGAGATGAAAAAGGATTATGAGGCTACGAAATTGAGAGACGTCTTGCAACGATGTGGCATCGTGGCTACGGAGAGAAAGAAGGGTACGCTAATAAACTTTATGCGAATTATATGCTTATATCTTTTATTAGCTGATTTCAACCACAAAAATATTGAACAGGATCTTAATCGACTTTTAGAAGGAGAGATATCAATTGCAGCATTACGTAGGTTAAGAAGGACGAGTAGCCTTTTCTAATTAGGATCCAGCTGAATTCGAGATGAAAATTGCCATGGCTGCGTCTGCTTGTTTGATAAAATACCTATCGGTAAGTAATACTTTTGGACTATGTGAAACTGACAGGATATGCAGCTGTTAAACGACGAGACTACCTTTGGACGATTCCAGCTGGTTCATCACGATTTGTCACAATATATGCGACTAGACGCGTCGGCACTACGTGCGTTGAATTTGATGCCTGGGCCACAGGATGGCTCTAACAGGACAATGAGCTTGTACGGCCTGTTAAACAGGTGCAAGACTGCGCAAGGAAGCAGACTTTTGGCCCAATGGCTTAAACAACCGTTACTGAACCTAGAAGAAATCCGTAAGATGGTCCACTTAAGAGTTGTATTATAACTATTAGACGTATTAGGTCGGCGCCAGGATATTCTTGAAGTGTTTTACCAAGATACAGAACTATACCAGTCCTTGCAAGAAGATCATCTGAAAAGCGTTCCTGACTTGCACCGTTTAGCAAAACGTTTCCAACGAGGCATAGCCTCCTTACAGGTACGCATTCTACACTTGGAGGAAATACGATAAACAAAGGGACCAAATTTTTGTAGGACGTTGTAAGGATATACCAAGTCGTTCTTCGATTACCCACGCTTTTGATGTGCCTTACTGCACACGAACCTGAGGAACAGTCAAAAGCAGAGTTAATGCGACAAACTTATCTGAACAAGTTAAATGTAATGTAAAGTCTGCCAGCTCGGAAACATTGAGTTAGTTTTTTTAGGATTACACCAGCAAACTGATGAAGCTACAAGAACTTGTTGAATCCACCATAGACCTTGAAGCTGTGGAACAGCATGAATTCATTATTAAACCAGACTTTGACGAGGCGTTACAAGGTAATTTTGACATGGACTTTGGCCAGTACTCATTGTATCCTATAGAACTCCGTGACAAGATTAACTCTACAAGAAGTCTCATGGATAAAGAGCACATCAAGGTAAAATAAGAACCTGATGTCTAGAAACATTTAATTTACGAGGACTTTAGGCTGGTGAAAAGCTTCGGTTAGATACGGAAAAAAAGCTCAAGCTGGAAAAGCATAGCAATTTTGGTTATTGCTTCCGCGTGGGACGTGCTGATGCTTCTGTCATCCGTAACAAGCCGGAGTACATCGAGTATTCTACGCAGAAAGTTGGAACATATTTTTCAACTTCGAAATTACGAGACTTGAGTGGAACATGGTCTGAACTATGCGCGGCTTACGAAAAGAGACAAGCAGATCTTGTCAAAGAAGTCATTGGAATTGTTGGTACGTGAAACAAAACAGTTGGAACTTCATTATTAACACAAGCGGTAAAGCCACTTACTGCCCTGTTCTTGAGTTGCTGGGGGGAGTCCTTGCTCATATGGATGTGCTAGTGAGGTATGTAAATCAGGGCATCCATACATCTTAAATTCATCGTATGTAGTTTTGCCCATGTTTCTATCACAGCTCCTACACCGTATATCCGTCCGACAATCTATCCTTGTGGTAAATGTGTTACTATATGCCTAATATATCTAAATAGTCTGCTTAGGTGAAGGAGATGTGATTCTTAAGGAGGCAAGGCATCCATGTATGGAGGTACAAGACGACATAACATTTATTCCAAATGATGTTGAAATGATTCGAAGTGCGTGGTACTCGTAGTATGGTTATCTGTTAAGCTAACTCTAGTTTTTGTTTAAAAATGAAGCAAAATCAGAATTCCAGATCATCACTGGTCCAAATATGGGAGGCAAATCAACTTACATTCGACAGGTAAAACAACGGAATCGATGTACAATTAGCTATAAGAATTTTTTATTGTAGATTGGCGTGATTGCATTGATGGCACAAGTTGGGTGTTTTGTTCCGTGTAGTTCTGCTAGCATCTGTTTGTTTGATTCGATCTTAGCGAGAGTAGGAGCTGGGGACAGTCAGCTCAAAGGGATTTCCACATTTATGGCGGAAATGTTGGACACAGCAACGATTTTAAAGGTAACTAGTCAAAACACAGGCGTATATTTACATTGGTGCGCAGTCTGCAACCAAGAACTCGTTGATCATGATTGATGAACTTGGTCGTGGTACCAGTACCTATGACGGGTTTGGCCTGGCTTGGGCAATCTCAGAGTAAGTCCGAATATTCGAAAGCATCAGCTGATACGGAACAAACAGACATATTGCAACACAAATCAGGGCATTTTGCCTTTTCGCTACTCATTTTCATGAGTTGACTGCATTGAGTGCCAGCGCACCCCATGTTAAGAATCTAAATGTTGCTGTTTATGTTGGTGAGGGCCAAGGTCAGGATCGTGATATCACTTTTCTACATAAAGTGAATGAAGGTAAGGTTTGACATCCGCAACTTGGTTATTCTTATTGGGGAGTTTGTATAAGGTGTCTGTGATCAAAGTTTCGGTATCCACGTAGCGGAGTTGGCGAATTTCCCTTCCACTGTTGTGAAACTGGCTAAACGAAAGGCAGCCGAACTTGAAGATACTGAAGGTAAGAAGCATGTGTTTAGAAGGAACTATCTATATTTATTTCTCTGATGGTTGGATTTACAAAAAGGTCCAGCAGAGCAAGTGTGGAATAAGCATGCACGTCAAGACATTGAGGTATGTGCATAATAAAGGATCATTGGTGGCTCGCATTTACCGGAACGAATCAGGACGGAACACAGCTCATCAAGAGAATAATCCAGAGTATTGGAAAGACAGCTGATGTGGATAATATGGGGCATGATACATTACTGGATAGAGTACGTTTGATCAAAGACGAGTTCAATGACGCGATGCAACAAAATCCTTATTTACGGGACTTGGTGAACGGTCTTTGAAAAACACGTAATCATAACAGCCTCACCCATCTCATTCTCTCTCTCTCTCTCTGTGCCTTCTCTTAACTTTAAACTTTTTTTTTCTTTTCCTTTTTTTTCTTCTTTTTCTATTTCTTTATTTTGTTTTCATAACATGACAAATCGTACGCACGGACTTGTTTCAACAACTTTGGGATTGTCATTGGGGTTCCTGGGAATCGTCGGACTTGTTATATCATTAGTATCGCTCCTGCCCGTCAATCTTTACAATCTCTTCATTACAATTGATGCATTGAAAGAACTTGCAAAGCATGAGATTAAACAACATGGGGATAACTGGTGGACTTCGTTGACTTCACAAGACCTATGCTATTTGGTGTTCTTGACTGGCTCCGTCATTTCATCTTTGATCACCTTGGGTCTTGTCTTGACAACTTTGTTTCGCGATAGCAGAAAATCTAGCTCAGAGATGTGGAAAGGACGTGACATTGAATCCAACGCTCCGAAGACTAAGAGCGTATGGTTGAGCCGGATGGGATGTTTCATTTTTGTTGGTCAAATCGGTTGGGCGCTGTTTGGTAAGAGTGAGCGTACACAAAAAGTAAACAAGGATTTTCACCTTGGAATACGATAGGCACCCATCTCCTGTTTGCCGATAGTACAGTATTACCAAGCAATATCCACAAAGCAACGGTCATCTCGGTTTCCATCTTATGGTTAAATTACCTCATCATTACCCTCTTTTCATTCATATTATTTTGCGCATCCTTTTTCATCATACTTGGCAGAGGTGGAGTGAAGAAACCGGGTCATGAAAACACGAGCACACGCGGGACAGTGGGACAGCAAGAGGAAGCTACGCCCTTGCTTAAATCGACATTTAACCCCACTGTATAACCTTTTTTTCCCCTTCTCCCCATAATACATCTTCTTTCATTATTTATATCATTTTTTCTTCTATTATTCTTGTTCATAGCTTTCTACCGAAATTTGTATTATCATGTTCTTTATCTGGCGCTGTATGTATACCATGTTTTTTTTTTATCTACCCATAAATTACGATGGATGATGCTGCACTTCGTTGATGACATACACCGAAATTACCAGAGACATCACTACCAAAATTCTAGTATGACCCAACCCCCATTACTTGGTTAATTTCTTTTATGTTTACCTGTCCAGAGTGGCCATTGATCTTGAAGAAAGCTTCTGAAACTGACTGGCCTTTGTTTTTCGGTTTCATTCAATGAATAGGATTGAACAATCCCATTCTCCAAAGCCAGGACTACCAGTGTTTTTGGGATGAGATTCTATCGAAACAATCTAGCTTGCTTACATATATAATCAGCGCCCTTTTCCGACCCATCATTCCACAGCATCACAGACTTGACTGGCTAAAAAGGGTCCTTCAGCTGAGTCCGCCGAATACACATATCCCTTACCAAGGGTCCTGATACGCTCCGTATCTGATCGATCGCCATTTTCGGTTCCCAAGGATACTGAATGATCTGATTATGTGGCGACTCTCTCTGAAAAACGCAAATCCAATCATTTTCTGTCCAAATTGCCAGTGTTGTGCCGTGGTCATTGACTGTAAGACCGACGATATCGGCATCAAATACTTCATGGTTGGAAACTACTGCATCCTCTAACCACAAATAGTAGTCTGGTATGATGGTTCCGTTGTTTTTGAAAAGGTACTGCGACTCTTCCTTGCTGAACTTGAGAGCATCCGCTTGATTTGTGTAGTCTAATGTAAGGAACATGTTCTTCATGTAAGGCGTCACAACTGTTTTTGCATCCTTGGAGCGAGCAAAGCTTAATTTAGGCATGTGCAACAGTACGCGTTTCTGCTGATAGTATCCTCCATCAACCAGAACCATCTGTTCAAAGGACTCATCGCGATAGATTTCATGCTAAAATAAACACAGTTATTCTTTGATCAAACAAATAAATAGCTTACCGAAGAATTTCCTTGAACCCGACGCACCCAAGTACCATCTAAAAGGTCTGCTAGAATGGCGTTGACAAAATAAGATTGCGTGGTTTTGTGTACCTCGAGGGAAAATACACGGAGAGTATCGGGACTGTTCTTGTAGTGTTATATCGAAACAGCGTATTATGGATGACTTACTCTGACGAATACAACCCAGAAAGGACAATACTATGGTCAAGAGCTTTGGAGGGCTGATGCCATCCTATAAACCACTTATTAATTGCCAGAAGAAAAGATGCAATCGTACTTTTCATAGGGTCACCAGCTATACTAGGACCTAAACGCACGATAGCTGCATTATCTGAATGGGGCGCTGACGTGATATTTTCGGGCAGAAAAACAATTCGAAACCGATGACTATCTGGATCTCTATATGACAATAAGTACTGCTTCATTATTCCCGGCACTTAAAGCACGAAAACAACTTACCTCGCGTAGATGATCAAATCATCTTCTAATGAAAACGTTTCTATCCAGGTATTTCCCGGTAACACCATATCTTTGTACTCAAATACTCCATCAGATATATAATACATCCGGACAAAGTACTTTGTGGATTGATCTTCTAGAACATTGTATAACATAGCGAAACGTTCTTTGTCTGATGTACGAGACATTTTTGTGATTGGGCCACTGAGCGTATGATTGAATACCAGTTCCCAGTCTGAAATGCGTTTAGAGAAGATAGATCCGTGCCATGAAACGTACCATCGTCTACAATGGAATCCTTTTTGTCCAAAAATAATTGGAGAGGTTTGCGTACCTGCCGGACCAGCCCTAAACACGAACCGAACGAGGATGAATTCAGCGTACGCCAGTTAAAGTTGGCGCACCTGCAACGCCGACCTTCTGTCGGCCCACGCCATGAGTATAACCTTCACGGTCTTTGGGTGCGTACTCAAAGTAAACCGAGGTAAGATATATGAATTCTCCGACAGTGGAGAGGAGCATTTCATTCGGTCTGTGATGTGGATCGTCATGGTTGCGAACCGTATAGCGTTTCGCAGGGTGGGGTAATGGTGTCTCTTGCAGCAGACTTACAAGGTAAATCATGGCCATTCCACTTAGCAGTAAGATCAAAGCGCGCCATTGCATACTGCAAAAAAAGGATAATGAGGGACTGGTGCAGGGAAAGAGTGAGGAAGCGTGTACGAAAGAGAGGATATGTAAAGCAAAAGAAAACCTTTCCTTTTCTACAATTGCTACCGTGAAGGTGCTAATTCACCATTTCAAACTCCGTTTCGATATGAATTGCTCAAGAGACGCCATCTTTGAGGGTATATGGATGAAGTTTTTATAAGGCACTAATTTGTTTAATGTATATAGGCTATTTAGACAACTCTAAGACGCTTTGACAAGGGAAGAATCAAATATTCTAGGTGATTAAGCTCCTTTACTTTCTCAAAGTTCTAGTAAAAGTTATCAGAGGTAAGCTGTCATGCCGTATCTCGGGTCTACTGAAAAAGCAATCTGATGCACAGAGGCAAATGGCTTACTGCAACACATCGTAGGTATGTATCCAGAGCTATGACAAATGAGCATCCTAGCTCGTAAACGTACGTCTTTTCTTTTGAAAGGTTAATCCATCCAAAACGCCCTCGCTACAAGGGGGAAAAAAGCTGCGATGAATGGAAGGTCGCGCTGCGTCAAGCACATGTGTATCACGTTTAAAACAGGGCGTAAACTTATAATCGTGACATTCAGGTTAGCCATGGCCATTTGAGCGACCGCAATCAGCAACCTTCCTGCTATACACAAGGTAAAGCTGCCATTTCGATCCTAGCCTTTTTGATGCTGTAAGATTCAATACTTCCTGCTAGCACCCTTCAGAGCAATTCTCATGCGTGCATCAGCTTTCAGAGAGCCATGAAAGCGGTATATGCCACTGTTGGTTATTTACACCAGTCGATCGATTTATTTGTTTTATTTCATTATACAAGAGTATACGACGACCTGGCGTCCGTCGCTTGGACTGGAACATAACGTAGTGACTTACAAAATACCTGTTATAGGAATTGTTATATTGTAAAGGAGAAGTTCCGCTCTCAATTTATGGCACAAACTGCCTTTCTTTTTTTGTTTCTTCCTTTTTGTTTCATCATCCGATTCTTTGGGTAAGGCAATAATTATTCACGTATAATGCCTTCAAAATATAATTTATTATATACAACTCCTAACGAATAATACGTATAGAATATATCCTCTTCTTTATGACTTGTTACTCTCAATACGAACTAGAACCCTGTCTTGCTCGCTTGGGTGTAATGCCTGAAGGTAAAAAAGAAGAAAAGTCGAAACAACTCGCATGCCAACTCTGTCATATAACGTACCCTTCAACTTATTGTTCATAGACAAACCGTCCTTTATAAAGGAAGTAAATGCCATAGACGACTTGGATACCTTGCGTCAACAACTGATCGAAAAAGAACGAGAACGGCAAATTATAGCAAATGATCTCGAAGTCGCTGCACGACTAGGTCTTGTCATTTCAGAAACCAACGAAGCAATACAAATGAAAGTAAGCCCCCACTCCGCCCTTCCCCTTCAATACCTTGTTCCATTCCTTCTTTTACAACCAGCCATTCACATGGACTCCCTATCGTAGTTGGCGGAACTGGAACGTGAAAACCAAATGCTGCACGAAGAATTGCGATCGACTCATATTCATTCCACCTGCGATCCTCCATCAGACGACGGACAGGATTACAATGACGATGCAGAACGAGAAGATAGACGACTGTCCAGCTCGGCATCTGTAGATGAACAGATCTATCTCACACAAGAACTTGAGCAAGCACGACGAGAATTGACCAAATTTAGAAAGGAGATGGATGGGCTATCAGCCCAATTGAATGATATGGCATCTGAGATGGTAAAATTTTAGAAATCACTAGGTATCGTAGTTGATTCATATGCATAGGTTGATTCGCGAGCCAAAGTCAGCATGTACGCAAAACGGCTAGGTAGAAGCAAAGAAGACATGCATTTTGTGCTGAAGCCCATTGTCTTTGTTTAGCTGAAGTGGAACACAAACTAGCAACCACGCGGGACATGAACACTAATTTACAGTCATTACTCGAAAAAGCAATGACTAGCCAGAAACAATCGAGCTCAAATACTTCTCATCTCGTCAAAAACATCCAGACGGATTTATCAAGAGTCAGTGAGATGAAGTGAAGAGAAAGAAAGTCAAAAAGAAAAAGCTCAAACCGAAATCTACTTGTAGGTCGTGGCGGAGAACAATCAGCTCCGATCACGCATTGCCGAGTTGGAGAACCAGCAAATCGAGACAGAGGAAAGGTTACTTGGCATGGTTGCACAGGCAAACGAATATGCATCACTTCTCGAGCAGGCTCAAGATACGATCCACAGCCTTAGTGAACCAAGGCTTCCTGATGATGATACCCTGAGCAATGGAATGTCCACTACGTCCTCTCAATTGGATGGGTCCGGTGGAAAAGAGACAGAAATAACAAAGGTTAAAGGGCGTCGACTGGAAACTATCAATGCCTTTATTAACATCACATTTAGGGACCAGTATTTTCTGCCGAGTTTAGACAAGAGATGCAAAAGGAGATAGAAAGAAATTTGAACTTGCGAAACGAAATTCGACATCGTATCATTACACATGATTCCATTAGCTCTGACAAGAAAAAAGCACAGGAAGGCTTGAAATATTTGCTTTCGGATCGCGACAGTGCTGTCACTAGTAGTCTGTCCACCAGTACGAGTTCTTCCACTGCATCCTCGCTGATGTCTTCCGTTCGAAGAGACCACAATCTTGACGATGAACATCATAATCCGGCGGCAGCCACACCACATCTTCTTCCAGTATCCACAAGTCATCCAATGTCCCAGATTAATTCTCTCAGACCTGCTAATTTTCTTACCGGGTTCAGCGGTTTTGGTTCCGATGGCATTGGGATGGGTGGTATGACGAACACGAAGAACTTCATTACCCGAGGCATGACCCCAAAGACCTTTACGTCCGCTGCACGATCTAGTGGTGAGCCCAGTATAAGTACGCGCTTTTTCCAACGGTTAGCAACACGTTTGGAAGGCTATGACAAGTCATCCCACGATAGAAATCGATAGATTACCCCACTCTCATTATTCCTCACGTTGACTTGACGAAAACTAGGATATATATACCTTTTTGCTTTCCTTTTCTTTTCATTTGTACAGTCTTTTCTTAAATATTCCCCTTTCCTTTTCAACACAACTTATTCATTTTTCGAGAGTAACATTATCAGAAAGCCTATTTTATGATAAAAGCGTCCCTGATTTTTTGGCACAATAGTTTTTCTATAACAGCTCCATTCATAGTTCTTTTTTATTTGATTCCCATATATCTTATTTGCTACTGTCATCCTTGTCATAAACTTTCTGATAGTATAATTAGTATTCTGTGGTGTTAGACAACTTTTCAATGGAAGTTTTGTGTTGATGCAATGCACAAAAGAAGGCAGTGGCGCATTCTGAGTACGAAATACGCATAGGCTGCATGCAACCCGACGCCGCTAGCGTCATAAGCAGCTATTCGTATCACCGTAGAACTAGTTTCTTTTTTTTTTTTTTCTTTGCTTTTCTTTTGTTTTGGATACCCCTCAAATTTTACGGTGTATTGTAGACTGTACGATTAGTCTTGCTCTTGTACCATATCATACAACAAACAGCAATGACTTTTGGATATTGCACTAAATGACGGGAAATCGGTGGTCTGTCCCAAACTCCTCAAAGGGATAAGGAACCCGTGCATGGAGAATCTCCCCTTTCTTACGTACTTTTAGCGAGATCTTTTCCTAATAAGAAAGAAAACCCTTTTTGCGCGTTTGCGCCAAAGACACAGAAGGCTGCATGCTATAGCATCTCATCCCATCTCTGAGCTCAGTTTAGAAACCTAAAATATGGCTGCAAATCCACAGCAAATTATATCCAGTTTAATTCCACTTTAACTTTTCGGTGTTTTATTACATAGTTTAAGTGGTTTTTCAAGCACAGAATAGCCTTCACCTCTTTTTCTTTTAATCGGCTTAAGCTAAATCCTAATTGGTCATAGAGATGATAATACTTCGCATCAAAAGGCTTCATGAACACAAAAATAAGCAATCCGTCTCTACATGCTAAAATTTCTATTTTGCCTTACTCTTTCATCGGGCCTACAAAACTGACATCCTTTCAAATCATTCTTTGTATCTGATATTTTTAAGCAGAAGCAAAATAACTAGCGTGGGCTAAAGGAACGTTCAAAGTCATGCCACGTAAATCATATAACGTAAAAGTTTAAGGAAGCAGCTAGTTTATTGCTTTTTTTTAACACTCTCCTCCAATGTATCTTCCAAACTGTGAGTTCAATAAATAGATACGTTTGATGTGTAAGTAGACGTGGTACGTCGGTCTTCTGCCTAGGAACAGCAACCCTTATTTATACTTTGCTGTCAAAGAGGGATAACTGTAGGTTTTAAAATCAGTTCGGAATGTTTGCGGAATCGATTGTTTAAATTGCTAGATAATACCTACAGTTTGATCTTCTTTGTCCAATGATTTGCCCAGTTTACACGCCTATATAGAATAGCAGTTTAACAGTAATTGACTTGAACTTTGCACGTGTTGTGAAGAAAATAAAAGGTTTTCGTATTCCCTTAGAATCTGCTCCACATTGAGATATTTACTTGTAGAGTTTAAACAGCCCTGAATTAGAAATATCCCAAGTTGACGTCTAGACATGGTGCCTAAGTAGCAAACTGTATTTGTGAACCAAAATCATAGTACTTCGCATTATGTACGTCCATCTTCGTTTCCTGCAAAATCTTGGAAGTTCCGATGTGATAAGATCATGAAGGTAAAATTTATTAAGCAAATGCATCCAATTGGATGCAGTGAGCAGCCCACTAGATTCAAACTTTTTTTTTTAGGAAGGACCAAGACAATATATACGAATGCTGCAATGAGTACAACCGTAGGGTTTTTACAGAGCATTTATTCAGTAGCGGTTCCAATGAGTTATTTCTAGATGATGTAATGGATGATATATGCAGAGATAATTAAAAAAATGGAAAACGAAAGGTGGAATGTATGCAGCACTATCGGTTCAGCTGTTCAAATTATTATGCCTCACAAGCGGTATTGGACCAGAGCGATCGATGGTCAGTTGCTTGGTCGCCATTAACATATAGATGGCTTCGGTTCCCACAGCTCCCGCCAAACCTTGGGTGACGGCAAAGGTATTTAATTCTCTTTTTAGTTGATTTAGAGGAATGCCTTGGCTGTCGACGTCGCACAACAACATGTCTAGTACTTTTAACAAGACTTTCCCCCTGGCTTCTCTTGATAGGCTTGACATCAAGTCCTCATTCTGTTTGTCCCCGCTTACAAGGGCAAACCTTAGTAGTTGACGACTTGTATCATGATATCTTGGAAGGCTAGATGTTAAATAAAGCATTATACATGTAACTCTTACTGTTTTGGATCGTTCCCAAGTCGTGTCATCAACTCTTTTATGCGCTTCTATACCAATGGTAAATATTTGCCCTCGTATTCATCAACTTACCATGTCATTGATGAAGTTCATCTCAAGTTCGCTGATGTTGGAGGTGCTCGCTGCTCCCTGTTCTTCAACATGAAGAATAGCATGTGTCTCTTCCAATGGTAGCTTGGACGTCTCAGGCTGCCGCACCATCTGTTCATCATTCTATACGTAGAATAGTAAATATGTCAGTCATATGTTTGTCTTCAAATAATCTCACTTTCTGCGGAAGTAGCTTCTCCCTTTCATCCTGGGGCGTTGTACTGGATTCCGTGGATACGCCTATCGGTTCGATTGGTTGTTGTTCCGCCGCGATTTGCGCGTATGATATAGCTCCCCCCTGACATTCTGAGCTAGGGATTTCCATTTGTTCTGCTGTAAAGCTAATATTTGTCTCCTCTTCAACATCCATCCGCTCAGGCTAGACAACAGGTGCTCAGGTCTCATTGTACATTGCCCTCTTTCACTTACTGATGGCGCTCTGGGCTGTGTGGGTGGTTGGCTCGTTACATCTTTTTCCACGGCATGCGCTTCAGTCACATTCCGCATTTGTCGTTCTTTATAAATATCTTTTTGCAGCTGCTTATCCTACCAATTATAAAACGGAACCCAAGTTTAGATCAGGTTGATAAAGACATCTTCCAAAAGGGACTTGCCTCGTTCACAAGATTTTCCAGCTCTTTTTCCATCTGATTTATCACCTCCTGTTCCTTTCTCATTTCTTCTTCGCGTAGTTGTTGCTCACTTGCATATATCTTAGCTGCCTTCTCATCTTCTTCATTCTACAAGAATAGTATAGTCAACGTAAGTGACAGAGGCTTCGATCACTAACCTGTTTGTATCTGTCTTCGAGAAATCTAATGCTGATTTGGATAGCTTCATATCTTTCCTTCAATTCTGCAATTCTGGTATGTACCTCAGGCAGATTGCTGGTAACTCAAGGCTCAGTATAAGAGAGATTGAAGGTCGCATAAATACCATATCTCGCTGTTACTATTGACAACGTTCAATATATGCTTAATTTCGTGTTCTATTTCATAACGGGTCGAATCGGCACGATTGATATCCACATGGGGTCTAAAACTTCGTGATTAACCTATGATAATATCTCTCACATATTGTTGGAACCTTTTCAGTTGTGATTCGCCTGAGCATAGGGCGTCAAAGAGCTTGCATTCATTAGGTTTGGCATCGCGAATCAAAGGTCTGTCGTTGTTTCCATGAAACAAATGGCCAAGGAAACCTGGTGAGCTTGCAACGATTGACACAGCTGCAGCGTTTCTCGAATTTTCCACAAGTCTGTCAAGTGCTTTGTTGAGCGTCATGTAGACGAGGCGGCATAGGTCGAAACTCCAATTGCCTTGGGGCAACCATGAACAAAAGTCACAATAATCCCATTACAATTCCAGCGCATATGGGCAGACACCCGTGTGCGTGTCCTATACGGGGCAGCACAGAATTAGGTATAGCAAATGAATTGGTAATGCTAGCCGATTTTATATGAATGCCGGCCAAAGAGCTGAATGTTAAAAAAAAAAAGGTTCCCAGTCAATAAACTGCTTGCTTCAACAATACAATATCCGTCATTTACAGGCATCATAAACCCGCTTAAGATATTATTGGCATCTTGATTGGGGAATAATGATGGGCTCACTTTAAGACCTGGCAGAGAAAGGCTGGGAGGTTAGAAAAGGGAAATGATCTCCCGCCTTGGTATCATTTTCTATTCAAAATGAATCAGTGATGATTACATGGAGAGAATTCTGATACTTATCGGTTTAATTACGCGATATTTGGAGTAGGGAAAGAGTGGAAACAATCAAGGATTTCCTTATGCCATAAACATCATGTACACTTAGCAAGGAAAGGAAGCATAAACGTAATTGCATCAATGACAAAAGACGTGCATGAAAAATCAGGAAGCCAACAGTATTCGCGTGCTGCAAAACAACCATATCGTTGCTATGAAATCATGAAATAATCTATCAATCAAACATTACAGATATCATACCCCATCCAGGGTGAACGCAATTCCTTTCGGCACACGCTGATGCTCAATGGGACGAGTCGTTTAGGGAAACACAGAAAGCCAAAAGAGGAAATCCAAAGAAGGCAAAGGATTTGCTCGAGAGATTATCGGTAGCAGAACTATGTGGCACAGAGTTAATCTATGTTCAACAGTAGATATGAGTAATTGAGAAGAAAAATCCGCACGCTCTTTATAAGCGACTACACGACCATGACTTCTTTTATTTAAAGGCCCATCCGACATTGTCAATGAAAAAAAAAGCGGTATGGATGGAAAAACAGTAATATTAACTACAGCAGATATGTTTGTTTCGTATGTAGATTCGTATTACCTCCATGGATCAGCTTTCTTTTTTGCACATTGCTTGAAGGGGATTTTGAAGTTGTAGTGAATACCTCAGAAAATGTCCTTAACTGGTAGCGTTCATTATTAACATACGCTCAGTGACAAAATGAGTGAAATAGCATTTGGATATTACCAAGCAATTGGTAAGTTAGTGAACATTGTTGACATTATTTATCCTAGATATCAAAGCTTGGTTGCCGCATGATATATGCAGATTATAAGCACAAAATGAAAAAGGTACAAAGATCTTTGGATGATGTGGATTTAAACAGCATGCTGAACCTGGATGTTAGCTTGTACACTCTGGGAATTTCGGTTAGCTTACTTGCTTAGCTGTGAATCATTTTACGAACAGTTTTACCTTTGTGATGCCAAAAACCGATTGATGCGAATAATAAAAGTGAACTAAAATAAAACACACCTTTAGAGATAGATATAGAACAGATTGATTAGCTAAGCTGAAGCGCTCCAGCTACATAGCTCTATTCGCCTCAGAGACAAAAGAGATAGATGATAATTTCCCAAGAGAGTTGGATTGTTGCTGGAGGTAAGATGGACCATTGCGCACAGCAAAAGGGACAAGAAGAAGTATAGGCCAGCTTGGTCAGCTTATGGAAATTGGAATGCAAAATGCAGGAGAAAAGAACAAGAGATCTCCATCCGACGGACGAACATTGCCAGTTGCGGATATACTTTTCTTTGCTGAAAAAGATGAGGCCAAATGGAATGCTTGTGCAGTGTTAACTTCATGGCATAGAATGGTATGACGTCGTTTTGTAGTGAATGAAAGTTAGAATCCAAACGATAGAGAAAAAAAGAAGCTTAACCCTGCATTACTGCAACAACACAGCCACTCTATTTTCATCACTTTCCGTTCTGAATGCAGAAATCTGTGTAGTTGGGGGGGGAATATAAACCCTGCAATGACATGTTGCCTGATGTCATAAATTGAAAAGGATGCGTTTGAACACTTATCTATGAGTTGACAAATATGGAGCGACTATTGAAGTACAAAAAGCGAGAACAAGGATGGCACGTTTTAATAAGAAAAAGAAAAACATTTATTGCCTCTACAGCGTTGGATCCTATTATTACTATATTTCAAATTTTTCGTTCGATCTTTGTCGATCGCTCGAGTACTAAAAATAATCTTTGATAACCCAGAAAAGGACAGAATAACAAAAATTACAGCTTTTCGTCATTGACTTGAGCACCGACAGTAGGTACCTTGGTATTAGCTAAGCCTACTTTAGGAAGAGGGGCAGGAACAGCCTGGGCGACAGCAGGAATATCAGCGGCTTTGGTGACATCTGGCACTGATTCGCCGCCAGTTTGGATAGTTGTGCGCTTGATAATGTTTGTTGCTACCTTGTCGTGGACGGGCAAACCTGGATGAAAGTGAGTGACTGAGCGGAAATAGCATTTTATTTAGGCTGCGATATTTACCTGCAGGGTTTGTGAGTGTCTTTCCGGTGGTGTCCGTTACAGCTCCAGTGACACCAGACAATGCGTCAGTCTTGGCTTCTCCACGCTTGGCGGGGGGAGGGTTAACCACACCATTATCCTTAGGCTCGTCCAAATCGTTTGCTAGGCCATCCACAATTTTGCAAACATCTCGGAGAACTTGGGCAACAACGTGAATAACTTTCTTCACGATATCGCCTTCCTTGTTTTCTACAACTTCCAAAAGACCTTCTGTAGTGATTGTAATAGTATGAATAAGACCGTCTGCAGTAGTAAACACCAAAGGACCGGCTTCCTTTACAATTTGGTTAGCAGTACCGACGGCACCATTGACGGCATTGCCGGCTGCTGGGGAGGCCGGGGCGGCCGGGGCGGCATCGGGAGGCGGAGCGGGAGCAGCATTAACGGCAGCAAAGAAGAAAGCGGCAGCTGACAAGGCAAGGAAGTTGAATCGCATATTTAATGGTGAAAGGATAAGAGAGAGTGGGAGCGGATTACAAGAAGAGAAGGCTGAAGGAAAGCTGGAGTGGCAAATGATCGCTGGATTATATATAGGGATGTCGCCTCTTCGTTTAGGAGATACGATCTAGCTCTTCTCGTCAGTTTACCGCTACATGGAGGGGAAAAAGTCATCAACAAGGAGGTAAGGGTTGTGAAAAAGACGTGCTTTCGCATAGAGAACTGCGAGCACTTCGCCATCCGTAGCGGGATTCCAACCTTAAGGGTGCATTGCATGTCTTACTGATATTTTTCTGCTACGATTTCCAGGATATGCCTGACTACGTTTAGACTAAAAGGAAGGAGAAGAAGGAGAAGGAGAGGATAAACAGCGCCAAATCTCCGTTTTATGGATACATCATTTACTATTATCATTATTGATTTAAGAGAAGAATAGGTACCTACTTAGTTTTTTGCATTCAAACATCACCTCCTAGAATCTAGTGTTTCTGGAGTGCTTAAAATTCTGTTCACTTTACTTAAAACAATTGCCAGTCCTCTCCAGAGGATTTTCTGGCCTTTTAGATGAGCTGCATGTTGTTACCACTCCTTTTTCTTTCTCTTCGCACAGGCATAGGTTGCAAGGGGTTCCAGGGATATGCAATGAAGAACATCGTCTCACAGATGTTTCACTTGAATTTTGAGTTCGAAATGTAGTCTGATTGGGATTTACTCATCCATATATGAAGTTAAGAAAATGAAAAGGCAGAAAATTGCAATCAATTTTAACTCTGGCAATTCATTGTACGTCTTTTCTCGAAAGCTCTGATATATGAACGATCTGTTTTCTTCGCCATCCCTGTTATCCCTTGCAGTCAAACGATGTTAGTGTAGTATTAGTGCCTTTTGTCTAATGGAGTTTAGTTCCATCTTGTATGTGCGCGCATGCCCTACGAATTTCCTTTTTCCGATGTAACCAACATCGCGCTTGAACAAATGCACTATCTTGATCAGACTAACTAAAATATGTCGATCTTCACCCGTAGACATCTACACTACCTGCATTGTGCTGAGAGCTTTATTTTATGTATGGACATCTGAATAAACCGTAAACAGTGATGGTGAAGTGCTGGTGCCGCCCACTGTGTGGCTGCTGCTGGATTATTGAGGGATCTGATTTCAGATGGCTTGTTTTGAACTTCCGTTACTGTGTTCTTATAGGTTCTTGCGACGTTTGTCAATATGAGGGCAGTCTTGCAAAGAGTTGCGCGAGCAAGTGTCACAGGTCTAATAGGGGAAAGAAGGAATCAAACACTGTTAATATCGTTTGAAATAGTTGACAATCAGGTAGTCAGCTCCATCCAGAAAGGAGTGTGCGTCTTGCTGGGCATTGCTACAGATGACACAGAAAAGGACATTGACTATATGGTAAACAAGATCCTCAACCTTCGAGTTTTTGATGATGGCAACGATGGTGCCATGTGGAAAAAGAGTACAAAAGATTTGGGTCTCGAGATTCTGTGTGGTTCGTAGTATCCAATCCCATTTTCTAAAAAGGCTAACCATCCAGGTCCCAGTCTCTCAGTTTACTCTCCAGGGCAAGACGATAAAAGGTACATATTCGTTTTCATATGGTTTGCTAATATCTTAATATGTGATAAAGGTAACAAGCCAGATTTTCACAATGCTATGAAAACTGGCCCTGCCAAGGAAATGTACGAACAATTTTTGCAGAAACTCGGAAACGCTTATGATCCTTCCAAAATTAAAGGTAATTCCTCCTATTTGCCCATGAAAGGATCTTGTATTTAAATCTAGTCCTTTAAGACGGCGTATTTGGCGCTATGATGGTTGTTGATATTGCCAATGACGGTGAGAAACGAAGTTTTAGGTCAATTCGAAAACTAATTCAACTCCTCGTAGGCCCTGTCACCCTTGAGCTGGACTCGCGAAAATTTACCTATGTTTAGAGCTTGCTTTCATTATTGGTTCCTTTTCTATCTGACGATCGTCAATACACTGTAGCTTTTAGACTTGCTAAATAGAGTTTTACCCTGATAACTCTGTGTTATTGTATTTATTTTCGTTTATTTTGTTTATCTTCTTTTTCTACCATGGTGTGGCAGTGGGATCCCATCCCCCTCCAAAGTTATTAGAAGGAGGAGGCTGGGTGTGGTTTTGTGGCGGCGGCGGCGGTTGTCGTTGTCCAAAATGGTGTCCACCATATGGAGTGTGTTCATCCTCTTCATCATCTTCAAAGCGACTGATATCCAAAATAAGAGATTGATATTATGAGAATACGATATAACTTACAGGGTCTTCGATTTGTATGGCTCCAAAAAGGAAGGAATTTTTTGGTCGCACTCCTGCAATATCTTGGTAAGATCTGCCGCGATAGGCATGTTTCTCTCGTTGAAGAATGAAGTGGCTAGACCAGCATTGCCAACACGGGCAGTACGACCAATGCGATGAATATATTCATCAATGCTGTTTGTCATATCAAAGTTTATGACATGCATAACGTTCCGGACGTCAATACCACGCGCAACAACAGCTGTTGCAACCAGGATAGGACAGTGACCCGATTTAAACGCCAGCAAAGCGTCTTCTCTTTCCATTTGCGACCGGTCGCCATGGATGGATGTGCTAGGAAACTTGTTATCGAATAGGAATTGATCCAGGCTATTTTGATTCAGTCCACTTTACTGCTCATGATAGCGACGAGCACTTACGAATCGGCACTTCGTTTTGTATCAACAAAGATCAATGTTCGGCACGGCGGTTGAGAAACCAGGAGTTCCCTTAGCGTTTCGCGCTTGTCGGGTTCATCAACCCACCGGATCTTTTCCCGGCCACGAATCAGATAACGCATGAATACACGCCTTCCTCTTACCTGCTGCGTGATATCGGTCGTCGTTCCACCTACACGGCCAACGGTGAGGAAAAGGAAATCGGGTTTTAGGAAGTCTCTGGCCAGAACACGAATTTCCTTGGGAAACGTAGCACTGTACATCAACGTCTGTCGGTCTCTATTCATTCCTTGGGTTGTCCGGTAAGCAAGAGACACTGCGCAGCAGAATAGAATTACCTCTTCTTTCAACAATGTCACGAATAACGGGTTCAAAACCCATATCCAACATGCGATCTGCTTCGTCCAGTACCAAATACTCCAAACGAGACAAATCCACCTTGCCACTTTCAATGAAATCGAGTAATCTTCCGGGAGCGGCGACCAGTATATCACATCCGCGCTGCAATTCAACAAGCTGTCCCATCCGGCCAGCTCCTCCATATACCGCACTGGTTACGCACATTGTAAGTCTCGATTTTTACGTTAAATTTGTACTAACCATGGACGAAGCATGCTTCGATAACAGAACTTTGGTTTGACGAGCGTTAATTAAGACACTTACGTACTTTTATCCCTGGAAACTTACACGTCGAGCTTCGTCAAAGATCTGGCTACAAAGTTCTCTGGTTGGAGCTAAGATTAGCACCAAGGGCTGAGCTTTGAAATGACGAGCATCAGCGCCACTCCTAGGTCTGGCGATTTTTTGGCGCGCGTCGGCAAATAACCGCGAGCAAGTGGGAATCAGAAAGGCAGCTGTTTTACCGGACCCTGTTTGCGCGCAAGCCATCAGATCCCTTCCTGCGGTTACAATGGAAATACTATGTCTCTTTTGTAGCATTAATAACATGTCGCTGCCGGACCGAAGAACTCATACTTGTACGGGCGTTGGAATAGTATAACGCGCGAGGCGAACGTTTTCCTTCATGACGGGATGCAGATCTGCGTCATCGAACTAAAGGGTTCCGTTAATCACGGATCTAAACGTTGATCGATTTAGACGTTGTACCTTTTCGAAACCCCGGGGAGGATTGGTGCCTTTAACGCGAACTTTAATGTCATCGTACTTGGAGAAATTAATGCCACTATGGACATGTGTTTCTTCTGAAAACAATTCTTTCTCCAATGCCTCGTCGCGAGGGGCCATTCCGTCTTGATATTCATCTCTCCATTCATATCTCTTCCTGGAGCTAGAGAAGTTATAGGAACGACTCTTATCGTTCTGACGATATGCCATGGTGGAAGAAGGTACTATTCTGGCACTACAGGTTCTTTGAAGATTCCGCCCAAAATTGTTTGAAGTTTCGGAGAGTCAAATTTTGGAGAAGCATCCAATGAAACCATGATTGGAATAAAACCTCTTGAATTAAAAGCGTGTTCTCGCTCAGGGGCAAGCGCAACTACATCACGAAGACATAGATACCCATCCCACTATTTACAAAATAATTCTAAACGACGCAATGCTTAAAACTATTAGGGATACGGGAAAAAACTCAGCAAAACTGTATAGCGAATTCTTTTTGTGTCATGCAAAACGCCAAGTGTATCGGTGGGGGAAGATGTTCGCTTCAGTGACCAGCAATATATAGGCTAACCGGTATAACATATTACGGTAGCGTGCGCAAATAACGAGTAGAATATTGAAGTATTAACAAATATTTGAACAATTAAGTTGGCTGAATTTCGTGTTTCTACAGTTGATGCGTGTAACATTTGTCAGTTCAAACCCGTAATCATTCCATCGATAGGAGGCACCATGATTGGACCATGATTATACTTCGTCATACAGTGGTTCCAGTTTCTTTTGGAGCAGCTTGTTTCATGAAATCGATCTACACCAATTTCCCCATTTTGGCAACTACCCCAACTATTGTCATGCCATACTATGATGTGTCTCTCCATTGACAAGACGACATGCCGTTACCTTTCAACTTTTCTTTAGCTTTATCTCTTATTGCATGTTCAGTTACATGAGCTGTTGATACTTATGCCAACCCAATGTATGACAATATTGCACCTTAAGCCAAATTGCACGGATATCAAACGGCTTATTCGGCCGCCTAATTCCAATATAATAAATCAGGTTTCCATTATTCATTACCATGGACTTTTCCAGAAAATACAGAAACCGTTTAAGAAAAGGTGAGTACAAGGCAGCTTGTTAAAAAAGCGCTTGGTGAAACAAGGTACGACAATCTGGGATGTTGTTGCTATTTTGCAGCCATTTCATCTCAGCAAACAATAGATATTCATCAGCGTACTTAAACTATTTCTATAGCAAACCCAATACTGTTCAATTGTAACATGTATTCTTCCCTAAAAGCACGGATAACACATACTTCCGGATACAGGCCAAATTCAACAAAAGTGACAAGATATCAAAGTAAATTGAATGCTATTACGGCTCCTAACTTTGCTTGCTTTACAGGCTAACGGCGCAGGCAAAAAACGTCCATCGGCAGCTAAGTGGGCTTCCTATCCCGAATATCCATTCCCAAACTTTTTTTTTTTTCGTTTTGCTTCCGCCTATCATAGATGTGGTGCGGCGTAAGAGTCCACACTGAGTGGCAGTATTCCTTTCAGCGGTAAGTAAAACGACATCATATATATCGTTCTCGTTTATAAGCCATGAATGTGTATTTTACGCTACCTAAATGAATTCTCTATCCAGTAAAGAACCAAGCTGAGGTGAGTAAAACGTACTTCCCGCACAACTCATCTATCGATGAGGGATATTGTCTCATTTTTCAGCACAAACTGGGACCTTTGCTGAACGCAAAATACGTTTAAACAATAATAGAACGGACATTGCAACGGAACACTCCAGCCTTGCAGAAGGAGAACTTATCGCACAAAATTGCTGTTCACGATCCGTTCCGTCAAAGATAAATTGAATTCAATGAGTAACTTCCATGGAGGGCAGAGTCTAAATAATGAGTCATTCATCCTTTTTACGTCTCACACGGGTAAATGACACTCGATTAAACTGCGAAAACTAATAACTTATCGTACGTTATTATGTTCTGCAAGGTGAAGGATAAAATCTGGAATGCAATGGTATTGTCCCTAAGTGGACTTCCGGAATGCTAACGACATGGCAACTTTTGGGTTACACCACCCAACACGTACATTACTACTCGCAGTAACGTTGTACTATCAGCGCATCTTTCTGTGGCTAGCTTACCTTCTTATACCTGACCTTAAACGTACTTCCGGTAACAGAGGAACAATCGTGCCCTTTGGATGGGCAATCGACCCGGTGGCTAGACATATCATCGATTTAAAGAATAAATTCTTGATATCCTATTAATACCGATGTAATAGTTGCAGCGCTCCTCTTTTTGGTTATAGCAAGCATTATCTCTGTTTGCTACCGCGACCATTGTTCGAGGTTTCCCTTGACTTCTTTGTCATCGCGGCGAAGTCTCGCTACGACTCATGAACATCATGCGCAGTTGTTTTCATTCTGGCATGGGACCCGGCCCGTTTGCCCAGGTGCTGACCGAGCATCATCATCAGCATCCTGACAGGATCGAGCTGTAGTTTCTCAAGGAGAGGCATAAAACCCTAAAGCGAAAGGGACGTTGGGCGCTGTATTTAACGTAGCCGAAATACAAACAAAGCCATTTTCAAGCTTTGACGATTTTTGAGGCTACAATGGCTTTGTCCCCAAGCGCAAAATATCTGACGAAGATGTACAATAATTACGTGGAAATAAAGATCGATCACAATGATCGTTACACGAGCTCTCTTACCGCGACCATTGTACACGCCGATCATACCATAAGGTTAGATGATGTTGTCTCACATATTGCAAGTCGTTATGTAATTGTCGATAGCTAACTAAGCATCTTGATGAGCCGAAGATATTCGAGGGTTTTTTCCCCGTGACGAACGGAATAGGAGAGATGAGACTGCAGCATTTCGTTCTGTCTACGGTTATGGACTGTGTACGTAGCTCGGTCCAAAACATGAGGAAACTTTCACTATTTGGTCACCAATAGCCGCGCTTACTGTTCGCTGACAAAGTTCCAAAGGGACAAGTGATAAATAAATTACATTTACATTAACTTGATGATAGTTTTATTTTTAGGATCAAACAATGTCCAGATCCTGTCAAAAACGAGATTGAAATAACCTGGTTCGGATCGAGCGATTTAACACTGCTAGACGTAGAAACAATGATATTTTCATCCTGAGCATAATTGACAGTTCAGTCTTCGTAAGTATGGTATTTTAAGAGACCAAAATTAAGCATCACTGCATAAACATGAAATATAACACATACACCGTATTTCTAAACTTTACTCAGCAATAAATGCAAAAATATTGCTTGTATCAAATGGGCGATAGTGAAATGGCAAGTTTACAAAGGTTTCCAAAGATGGAATGTCCCCAAGAGCATAAACACGGGAAGCAGGCCAACCTTGGTCCGTATCTGGCATATCCAAGATGATATCCGGCTTTCCGTGAGACTTTTTGTACGTAGCCGATTTTAATTGATTCCAATGTAACTTGCATCTTTCTCTGCGATGCTGTACATAGTCTTCCCAGTCTTGTTCCAGCTGAGCATGCCTCAATGTGTTGGATGCCTTGCGCACAATCAATCCTATTTCTTCTGCTTCTGGTCGATTTTCAGGTCTCGGTTCAAGACAAGCCATGATGAGTTCCATATACCAATGGGGTACGCCTGGTATCCATTCTATTCGATATATTTCTGGCGCATCCAACATGATCTCAGCCGAAGGGAACGATACTCCCGAAATTAATTGCCACATAACTACGCCTAAGCTGAAAACGTCTGATTTCTCGGTATAATCCCCTCTAGATATCTCAGGGGCAATGTAAGGTATCCGGCCTTGATAACGAGGTTAATATGAAGTAGTACAATAATTGCTGTTCTGGGTTACCGTAGTATGCTTGGGACGTCCGTGTTACCGTTGAAGCCTCATTAGAAGCAGTTGAAAATCGATAATCTACCAATAAGCAGTCTTCATCG